>MU159731.1:134009-145256 GCA_015888305.1 Antheraea pernyi
GCCGAGGGTTTCACAGCCTGACTGGGTCGCGGATCAGCCTGTGCATATCCAGATTTTTGCAGGCCGGCATGACAGAGGAGACCAGCGATGTACAATGTGTCACTCGATGGTCGCCATTGTTTTTGGATTGTACTGTGCTTAACATCGGGTACAGTGCAATCATTTTGCCGTGCAATTATAAAAAAAAAGCTATTTTTTATCATCAACTAACGACACGACAAAATAACGACACTTTAAGAATTATTGCATTGTCAAATTATAACTACTAATAATTATTGCTACATCATTAAATCCTGGTACAGATATGTCTTAGAAATTTTTTATACATTAAAAATAATTATGTACCTTATTTATCTACTATCATTCGTAACAACGCCAGTGATATGTTCTGATGATTGTATTTTTTTCTCTCATTTGCACCATTGCCAAGGCTGTGTCTTTGACCGCTAGGAGTAATATATACTAAACTTTTATTAATCGACAACAATAAATAAGATAACCAGTTATATTGGATGCAGATGTTGATAATTACCGAGTTATTCACGTTAGCTAATATGTTCGCCATTACACGTTCGGATATTAAGTTTATAGGAAAGTTACATTAATTACTGTTGTAGTTTTTTACCAGCCTTTTATCTGTGATGCGATTGAATATTATGCTTTATTTGGTACTAGCTGATACCCTTCGTCTGCGTTGTTCATTATCTTAATATATATTTTATATAAAAAAGAAAAAACATTTGAATACAAAAATATATTTTCGTTAGAAAATTGTGGTGCACAAAATAAAAATTGTACTTTCTTTAAATTTGTATAAATGTATGTTAAAGTTATCATTATAATTTTAGACAAGGGCCAAATTTCTAAGAAGTTAATAAAAAAATACTTGTTGATTATAAATTGAGTAGAATTTATAATGTTCATTCAACTACAAAATCAGTCGGGTATCTAAAACAATCGAAACAATCTACAAAAAAGGGTGTGCGTACTTATGTACACGCGTTAGAAGTTATACTTCTTTGGTGTAACAAGATAAAAATCTTTTCAATAACTTTATCTCTCGCCTTATTCTACGTTTGTAGAAAAAACGACACTAACAATAGAAAAAAGGTATTTAATACATTGAAAGTTTTAATACAAAGAAATACAAAGAAACAAAAGGTTGACTATAGCTAACTTCAGGGTGTTGGTGTTTCGTGACGGTGTGCGCGCGCATCCTAAAAATTTGCTCTCATCATTTTTCCCTAACGCGTCAAAAGGACTATAACTTCAAAAATCGAATACATTTATGTATTTCTTAATTTAGTCAGTGGTTGATATATATAGTAACCAATTTTAATGCGAATCTTATATAGAAAATTAAACTACGGCCGATTAATACCGTAACTAAAACAAACAAATAACCAGTCCATATACGATTTATCAATTAATATTATCGTGTACCTCGAATACAATGCGATGTATAAAAACCGGAATTCGACGTTCATTTCGCGCTACGACGGAAGCGTAACTAATCTTTCAATATTTTTTTTGCCAACACGTTCGTAGAACAATGATTATATACAGCAAATATTCTAACCAGCTTTAAACGAGCGAAATTTGCTTTTAAAACTATGATTAAATTGTTTTTATGATGCTTCTACTCATTCCAATGCAGTTATTAGGTTTTAATATTATTTAACTTATAGTCTTCAACTTAAAGTTCTTTATTCTTTGATGTAGTATAAAGATCATTCAATTGTGAACTAGAATCCGGATTCTTTCTTGATTGTTGTTTACAGTTTGTAGTTTTGGCTCATAACAGATAAATATCGTCTTCATTGTGATATTTGATTTGAACTATGACCCTCCCTACAGCATCGCTACAACAATATTTTTGATTCAATGTTCCTTGCTATTGTTATCAATAATATTTTAAATATATTTTTATTTTTGTTTCAGGTATGTCAACAGTATTTCACACCAAGTAACCAAATATATGCAAAAAAAAAACAGATGGTTTTGAATTTCATTCTGCGATTTTAATTAGTAAGTATCGAGTGTCAGTGTAATCGTTTACATTTGTATCTTTGAAAGTAAATTAATTAGTGTTAATTTATTAAGTACATTCCTTTACTTTTTGGGGTATATATCTATATACGAGTTCATAAATCTATTTCATATATTTTTCCTATTTATTTCAATTAAAAACATTTACCTGCTTCATCACGGAATGTTACTACATTACTGTACATAAGTAATTCAAACGATCTTCTATATGTAATTATCATAAACAAGACAGTTAAGTACATCTTCCTCCTTTACTTCCCAACCAATTCTCTTTATTTATATTTTGTGCAGTAGTAATTGATGAAGTGTAGTGTTGTAAATTAAAAAAAAAATTGAAAAGTTTTTTATTGCTTTTTTTTTTAAATTATGGTGGAATTTTGACCACTATACAATCTATAGTTAAAATAAAAACTTGTAATTTTCTTTATTATTCAGTCTATGACGTTATTTAAATATTAATCTTCAATTATTTATGTGAATATTTGAATTCCCAGTCCAATAATTTCTGCCATTATTGTAATGCAGCTTCCCTCCAACATGCCAGTGGTGCACGAGAACCGATCGTTACCGTAACACCGAAATATGTTTAGTAAAACGACGGGACCAATTTTATAGAAGCTGCAAATCATTAGTTGTTTAATGAAAGCATATGGGGTGGAATGATTTATTGTAGCGACACTAAGCACCGATTCTATTTAAAGTTTAATTGATCGGGTTTATATGGAATTGTTATTAGTATATTATATATACTCATATTTGTTACGTTTTTGGTTTTAATGGATATTTGTTTATTAGCATTATTAGATATGATTCGTTCTAAGAACTCCATTTAATTGATTCAAAGTTAATGATTTTAATTTCGCATTGGCTAATTCTGCTATATCATCTTTTGTCCTGCTTTATTTATAAAAATTTTGCAAAATTGAAACTTCTATTTTACATATTTTCGTTTAATAAACAACACCGCTTAAATCGAAAATCGCTTAAAAAAAATTTTTAAATGTCATTGAATAAATATTCTTCATGACGCTTCAAACTACATAATAGAATGTATTGATCGTTTCAACCAATACGAGGCCAGTATTGAAATCACTAATTACTGCATCAATTTAAATATAACTGCAAGAGAATGTAATGAAAGGAAAAACCGTTTTTTCATTCCTTCAAGATGGAAAATGCTGCAAGCTTGCTAAGCAACGATATGTTATTGAGACATATGAACACAACTATGTAACGGTAAAGAATCAAATAAGTGGGCACGGTGATTTTAAACAAAATGCAAAACACTTCTTGTTTATGAAGTTATCGTTTGTAATCTATACTAATATATAAAGCTGAAGAGTTTGTTTGTTTGTTTGTTTGTTTGTTTGTTTGGTTGAACGCTTCCAATGTATTGTCACGAACTGTCCAACCTTGGGTTGCATTTGTGCAGCTGCAATGGAACTAATAATGCACAAAGGTATAACGATTATTTCTTTCATATATGTTTTATACAAAGCTATTTCTTCTTTAATTTGATAGGTTTATATGTAATTACAAATACTAGTAGTGAGTCAGTTATCGATAATTAAAAGTAATTCATTACTTTTTTATGTTTAAATATTACAGAGGTTCTCTCGTCAAAGTGTACTTAGTTTCGTCGGATTATGTAAACTGCGAGCATGTAAGAATAGGTACATTATTCTTTTAATTCATTTCAACATACGAATATGTGTTTAACATTAAATATGAACATAAAAAATGAATGGTTAATTATTTTTAATGTATTTGCACCATATTATATACATACATTTTTATCTTTCTGCCCTCCTTCTTCATGTAAACTTTAACTATGTCAAATTTAATATACCTCTGTGAGTGCAATCGGCTTGAAAAGGGCTATAAAGTTTTATCTGTTCATATAAATATATAGATATGTCGTATACCGTACTCAGTTTTTATTTATATATTTATTGTTAAACTATTGAATTTTTAATTGTGAAATTTATCTGGTTGTAATTCTTACAAATCTGAATTAATGTTATAAATGGTGATGTGAGTTTGTTTGTTACACTTTCATACCTTAACTACCCAATTGATCTTCATAAAACTTTGCGTACATATTGCCAGGTGTACAAAAGAGGACATAGGCCATTTTCCACCCAGAAAAATGTACTCTTCCCAAAGGAATAGTTTGAATCAACATTCAAGCGAGCGAAGCCGTTAGCTAAAGCTAGTACCTTTCTGAATGCTACTTTAACATAAGACCAAAATAGCGATGGTCTAAATCTCATGATATCCACACTTTTTTTATAGTGGTTCGGCAAAATGACTGCACAATACAAGATGGAACGTACGGTACAATCCAAAAACAACGACGACTGTCGGCGGTAAATAGCAATGGCAATCGTCGCCATTATTCCGACCTGGAAAAGTGCCTTTTCCCACTTCATTCTAAGGACCCGGTATCCTAAGAGGCGGGGAACGTATTGTAAAGCAGGCTAGTCTTCGGTCAGTCAGGGTACCCAATTAACACTCTGAAGGCACTGTGACTATTTATCCGAGTAGAGCTTCGCCTTACTTCGACCCTATAATACCCCGATCAACTCATACATACACATGGGGTGAGGTTTTTGTTTTTTTTCCCTCATCGAACTGAATCGAATAGTTTTAGTTCGTTTCATTCCGATATACACGTATTCATTTGCGAATCACGAAATTTCGATTGTATGGTTCACAAATGTATATATGTATGAATAGCTTAGAATAGTTAGCTAGGACAGACGCGACTTTATCCAGGTAACAACCCAAGTCGAGGTGCGCGTGCGCCCTTGTGTATGTTACCTAAAAACCAAATTGGTTGAGTGCCTTAAGCGCCAACTTTAGTAGTCCGGTGAAGCTGTGAAGACCCTGCCAGGTCAATAGCGTAGTCAGTTCGAGAAAAAAAAAAGCCCCTATCAACCACCCCTTGCCGTTTTTTAGGCCGACTACTCTTTAATAGGGTGGCGCTAGTGTTAATGTTCCGGTCGAGTTTCTGATGTATATATTGTCGCGTCGCAATAACGGAAGCAAATCAATAAGCAAGAATTGTAGTTAATAAACATAATATAAAAACCATATTAAATCATTAAAATAAATTACACAAATAGAAATCATGACACAGGAATAATGTAAATGGTTTACACGAACACTCAGACTATCTAACACAAAGAATCGTAGAATTGTCAATAACGTTTAGCGTTTACCCGATTTTATTTGCATTCAAACAGTCCACTTCTCAGAATTCGTCAATAACATTGGCGACCACTTCGCGCTCTGTTTCCTCTCAACTTGTTCTACATAACCGACCTACTTACTTATCGTCATAACTCCTTGATCGATTAACTTTTACTACTAATTGCGAATCGATTTACAGTCTATGCTTTCGCTATCGGATTATGTATCAACTGCGATTTCTATGATCGATTTTACATCTGAACGTTATTGTTTTTCAGTATCTGAATTTGTACGTTTGTTTTACGTACACTAATAAAAAAAGTGTTACACAAAATTTTCTCTAGTAAATCACAGTGAATAATGAGTAAGACTTTTACTCCCATTAAAACAAATAACATTGAACGTAAAATTGAAACGAGTGACAAGACGAGATCTGTATGAAATATAGTCATAAGCAAAAATACAAAGTCTCGGTTAAAAAAAATGAGTGAGTGAGTAAGCAGACAATAGGGAAACCTTAGAAAATGTTTAAATTTTTTTTTTTTTTCATTTTTTCATTACACTGTCGTAATTTAAAGGGAAGATTTAGTGTTTCATCAGTACACCCATGCAGAGGGGACCAGACATTTAATTTATTTAAAATTATATCAACAAATAACAACAAACGTGTGCGCAGGCGCAGGGTGCCTGTAGGTAGCTAGTATTAAACATACATAATGTTTGAATATTTCACTGTTCATTTATTAAATTATGTATATTTATTTTTACAATTAATACCATCATAGCCCAGCGATTGGAACTTATTATGAAGTATGTGACCCTAATATTAAACATGCCGTATTAAAAGCCACGCTATATTATAAGGTTTTTACTATAAAGTACTTCCGTTGGATTTATCGATGGTCGAATGTCGTGGGGTGCCCTCTCGTTGAACCGATCCGATGGTATTGTTACCCCATCTGCTCTCAACTACTGCCAATATCAGTGTAATCTGACAGATGCTGATTCTATACACGTCAGTAGTATAGACAATCTGTTCGGGTAATAGGTAATTCTGTGACTAAATAGTAGGTCTCAGTATCGTATTACTTTAGTCAGAATGTAATTACTCGTGAAGTTCAATGTGTATGTATTCAGTTAAGCGAGATTTCGTTTCTGTCAACGCGATTATATTATAAGCGATAATGGTTCTGTAATTAGCG
Organism: Antheraea pernyi; assembly: GCA_015888305.1. NCBI lineage: Eukaryota > Metazoa > Arthropoda > Insecta > Lepidoptera > Saturniidae > Antheraea > Antheraea pernyi. Next base: position 140,456 of record MU159731.1, read on the forward strand.
TGTTCGGGCATCATGTCGTTCGACGTAGGTTCGAAGACTTGCCAATGAGCCTGAACTCTTAGTAAAGGAAAACACCGTGATGAACCATAGCATAGTGGTAGGGTGTTTTTTAAGCACAACTGTTAAATTGTAAGCTATGGTTTTATCTAGTTCTGTCTTCTAGTATCTCTACTTGTATTACAATTTTCAAATATTTCGACTAAGGCCGTTAAAAATTGAGAGGTCGATAATAATATTAAAATAAAATAGATTTAATTCTGTATTAAGTTTAATAACCTAAGTAATATTAATTGAAGTATACAATTCTATACTAAGTTTGAAGCCGTACAAAATAAACAACTATTTTATACTATAAATATATCATACACTAATTGCAGATTTAACATAATATGTTTAATAATCTTTATATATAAATTTCTTCTGTGCGTGTGTATGTCACTGAACTCCTCCTAAACGGCTGGACCGATTTTAATAAAACTTTGTGTGCGTGTTCCAGTGGATCCGAGAATGGTTTAGATTCACAATTGGACCCGGTAGGTGGCATTGCGGTTGACTTTTAGCGGTTTTTTTATTATCAAGGCAGGACATCGTCCGCCAGGTCCGCTAGTAATTTATAAATTTCATATTGACCAAAACTGCAAATAAATTGTGATCTCGCTCTATCAATTGTTCTCTGAATTAAAAAGTTCAAAACTATCTACTAAGGTATAATAATTACGCAAACAACCGTTACATCATTCAGTTGTCTGTCACGTTACGATATTTTTCTACAAACGTCACGCCTTTTTATTTATTTTCGATGTATATTGGCTTCAATTGAATTTCAATCAATCTAACTGCCTAATCATAATGTGTTATATGAGATTTCTCTCACGTCCGTGTTATCTAACATTTAGTTTTACATAATTATTTTATAATAGCGATCCTTTTAAGATGTGATGATTTATTACATTGACGTCTATTGATTGATGATGCTTCTGATATTGAATATTTACAAATCACTTCATATCAATTACTGATTTACTGATTACATATGATTTTTTTTATGTAATTTTGCTAATTAAAGTTAAAAATATTGTTTAACGTATTTTGGTACCTACCTGTATATATTTGATCCTATAATTACGTATTCATTTGCTAAATTCGATATTCCAATTTACTACACACTTATCGTTATATTTTGATATTGATCCTGATGTATATTGCTATATTACTATTACGTTTAACGAAAATCTGTTCTTTACTTTTTACGTGAAAGAGTAACAAATATTTTCATCCATTATCACTATTTTTCTCAATTATAATATGAATAAGAATCATCATCATCTTCTTACCCTTATCCCACCTAAGTAGGGTCGGCACAACATGTTTTCCTATTTTTTTTATGTAATTTTGCTAATTAAAGTTAAAAATATTGTTTAACGTAAGTATTTTGATTCCTGTATATTTGATCCTATAATTACGTATATATTTGCTAAAGTCGATATTCCAAGTTACTACACACTTATCGTAATATTTTGATAAAATTAAACAATATTTTCGTAACCTATTTGTTACTGATATATAAGCTATATTACTGTAACGTCTAATGAAAATTCGTTCAGTACTTTTTACGTGAAAGAGTAACAAATATTTTCATCCATTATCACTAATTTTCTCAATTATAATATGAATAAGAATCATATAAGAATAAAATAATTGTCTATGATTTAGAGTTATATCCGATCTGTTACGTGATGATAGATGATATGTAAAAAATAATACACAAACCTATCAGGTCACCCACTCGAATGTACATTAGACAAGGGTCGTGGGTCGTGGGGCGGATGTTCTGTTCTCATCACTAAATTATCTCGTGTTGATTGAATATTTGTGTAGGGTGGTTTTAATGTTTAAAAGGATTTCAACAAATATTAGTGACTGTGCATTTTTTAAGTGTATATATTTCTATGGTTTTTGTCTTTTCTGTAGAGAGTATCAAAAGGTGTTTTATTTTTGTTTTATGCTCGCAAAACTTGCTAAATGTTAAATATCGGTTGAGTTGTTTGATATCTATTATAACTGATAACTAATAGAAAAAAATGAATTTATGACTTTTTGTCTTGTATGTAGCAAAGTACATGTAGATTACGATGGGTCTAATATATCAGAAATAGTAAATGTCCCTAAATAAAACAAAGAGAAAAGAAATTATGGAAATGCATATTAAGTAAACAACAGACGATAACGTGATATGTTGTGATTTGGTTATAATAATCTCTATCAGAAAACTATATATGTATATATAATGCATAAAATTAAGTATCATGTTTCTGAGTTGGGATGAAGAGGGTTTGAAGTAAGCGGTTTGTGTAAACAGTCATCGACAAGGGATCTTTGTGTCCTGCCACTTGCGTTGAGGTATTGAATTACATATAAATTTTAACTAGGATGATTTCATTGATCCACTCGTTATCAATGTATTTTCTATATGCTACAGTTCAATAATTTCAGATATTAACAATTAACTTTTTTTTTGTAACAACTGGAATTACTAATGTTATCAGATATGCTTTGAGCATATTTTATTATCTTTACTAATATTATAAAGTTGAAGAGTTTGTTTTGCGGATTGTGTAAACAGTCAACGACAAGGGAGCTTTGTGACCTGCCACTTGCGTTGAGGAATTGAATCATTACATAGTATAAAACAAAGTCCTCTACCGTGTCTGTCTGTCTGTTCGTGATAAACTCAAAAACTACTGAACGGATTTTCAAGCGGTTTTCAACAGTGGGTAAAGTGATTCATGAGGAATGTTTTGATATATAATTTTTTAAGGATTTTTTTTATAATCAGGGCGGGACAACGTCTGACGGGCCCGCTAGTTACATGTAAATTTTAACTGGGTTGGTTTCATTGATCCACTCGTTATCAGTGAATTTTCTATATGTTACAGTTCAATAATTTCGGATATCAACAATTTTTTTTTTTTTTGTAACAACTAGAAATTACTAATTTTATCAGATATGCTTTGAGCATATTTTATTATCTTTACTAATATTATAAAGTTGAAGAGTTTGTTTTGTTTGAACGCGTTATATTCAGGAACTGCTGGTCCGATTTGAAAACTTCCTATAGTGTTAGATAGCTCATTTAAGGAGAAATAATATAGGCTATATATCATCACGCTAATACAAATGGGAGCGGAGCACCAATGAAGAATGTTTCAAAATCGGGGTTAATGTACGTATTATTTGAATTATTTATTTTCACCATCTAAGTAAACGAAGCCGCGAGTTAAAGGTAGCGTTAGCCCAAAGTAACTATACCACGCAGACGAAGTCGCGTGCAGGAGCTAGTAGTAACATATAATTTTTAATGATAGAATTGTAAATTTTAACTGGGTTGGTTTCATTGATCCACTCGTTATCAGTGAATTTTCTATATGTTACAGTTCAATAATTTCGGATATCAACAATTTTTTTTTTTTTTGTAACAACTAAAAATTACTAATTTTATCAGATATGCTTTGAGCATATTTTATTATCTTTACTAATATTATAAGGTTGATAGAGTTTGTTTGCTTGAACGCGTTATTTCCAGGAACTGCTGTTCCGATTTGAAAAATTCCTACAGTGTTAGATTGCTCATTTAACGAGAAATAATATAGGCTATATATCATCACGCTAATATAAATAGGAGCGGAGCACCAGTGAAGAATGTTTCAAATTCGAGGTAAATGTACGTATTATTTGAATTATGTATTTTCACCATCTAAGCTAACGAAGTCGCGAGTTAAAGGTAGCGTTAGCCCAAAGTAACTATTCCACGCAGACGAAGTCGTGGGAAGAAGATAGTAATAACATATAATTTTTAATGATAGAATATATACAATAAGACGGGGTTTATATAATTTTGCTGTTTGTAAGTGTTGGTTACATTTATAAACGATTTAAATGCGGAAGCAACACATTAATATCGTATTATGATGTAAAACTGTAAAATGAGTGCTGGTATATTTCAGTCCGAAGGTTTTACACTATAAACTAGCGGGCCCGGCAGACGTTGTCCTGCCCTGCTTATAAAAAAATCTTTGACCAATTTTATACAAAAACCTTCCTCGTGAATAGCTTCATCTACTGGTGAAAGCCGCATGAAAATCTGTTCAGTAGTTTTTGAGTTTATCACGAACAGACAGACGGACAGACGCGGTAGGGGACTTTGTTTTACACTATGTAATGATAATAACATTCTATCCTAAGTGACTGTCAAATCTATTTCTGAGCAGAACAATGTATACCAATAAATTCAATTCGAAGATCCCATTGAGGTTGACCATAAACGGCCCTGAACGTGTATAATATTCGATTATTTTTTCTGAAAAGAAATACTTAGTCACATATCCGTTTGAATGATATTAGAATATTTCCCAGCCGCTGAAAGCAATAAATAAATGTTTTACCTGGAATTCGCGATTACTAACTGTGTTCTAAACGTAAACGGCGGAACAGACTGTTAAAGCGCTTTTGCGGATTAGTTACAGCAATTAAATATGACCTGAACGCATGTACTAAGCATTCCAGTTTAATGATTAATACTAGGAAATAGGAACGCGCTTGAATTTTTTTGTACTAAATAATTTATTACAGTTCCTGTCTTCAATTAAAATATATGAATGAAACGATTAAAAAAGAAGTGAATATCTTTATTATAATATAAATTTTGAATGTATGAAATAACTTGTAAGCGTATTGTTCACTTGATGCTAAGTAGTCGCTGCAACCTGTTGCTGTGTCAAAATCAAAATACTCTTTATTCAAT
>MU159732.1:0-10279 GCA_015888305.1 Antheraea pernyi
TTTTTTAAATTATATCTCATTTTAAAATCATAATATTATAACGCTTAATATATTTCGTAAGGCTATTGATATCTTCTGCTTAATATATATTTACTTTAAAAAACATGTTAGTGTATAAAATAAATATTCTAGTGCTGAGAGAGACATTACCAAAGTAAATCCACAAATTAAAATATGTACACCGCGTTAGAAGAAATTCATAAGACGCATACAAGACAAGAAAACAATCGATCGATTGATATAAATTTGAACGTGTGAGTTTGTCTTTATAAGGAGGTCGCGAAAGCCTTAGTAATATAGAAAAAAAAAGTTCCAAAAATTTAATTCAAGGACATTCATAATTTAATTCGAATCAACTAAAATAAAAGATATCTACTCACCTATGACCTAGCAAGACCTTAACAGCTTCACCGGACTACATACACCTGAGTCACATTCACATTTCATTGACTTCATTATGTATTTATTAGACAGCAATGAAAATAGATTTAAAAAAACATATACAGAAATGATATTTGTAACATAAAAATACAGATTATAAATACTATGGAGTCCCTGAAATAGTTCTACACACTAAGGGGGTCCTGTCATAAGATAAATTTTATATTTGTTATAATAAATTTTACTGACGTAATCGATTGTAAAACACGTATAACTCTACCGAAGGAGTTTTTGGCGGGATCTTGATCTGTCATGTAGTGGATTTTATTTTTTATTCATAATCTTGTGTTACTTGACTCTATATTGTGTAAAATTAGTGGTGTTTTATGTAATATAGTTTGTTTATTGTGCATAAGTGAAGTGAATGGAAAATAATACAACGGACCATGAATTCTGAGATGCCACAAAAATTCCATGGAAAGTTCTAACAAGGGAGCCACCATCTTGTTAGTTTCCAAATCAGACCAGTAGTTCCTGAGATTACCCCTTACAACGTCACAAACTCACAAATTCACAAACTCTACGTGGTCTACTAGAAGACTGGTTGCCAAAATGGAATGGAAGAAGAACTTGAAATACTATTAACTACTCGACAATGGCATTAATTGAAGTTATATCAAGAAACTTATAATATCGATAATCACTTGACAATGGCAGCAATAGTCTACTAGAAAACTGATTGCCGAAAAAGGAATAGAAGAAGAACTTGTAATACTATTAACTACTTGACAATGGCAGTAATAATCTAAAAAAAAACTACCGAAAAAGAATCTGCATCTATATTTGAGGCATATAGAATCAACGACAGCTAAGTGCCACAAGTTCTAAAAATGAACTGAGTATGGAGCCATCTAGTCTATTATTGGTTGCAAATCACCATTTAATTCCTACTAGAAATAAAATACAGCTAAAGCCTTTTAATTTTCGTTTTAAAATTGATTTTGGGATCAAATACATTTAAGTACAACCAAGTCATCAAATAAGAAGTAAAGTAAGAATAAAATACAGTTAAGGAATTATCGCATTTTTTAATTTCTTGAACTTCTCTTTTAGAGCTGATGGCCATAGGCAGGCAAAATCAATAGCCTATGTCACTCCCTAAAATTGAAACTTTGAATATAAGTAAAACTCCAACTCTGAGAATAGATAAACATTTTTTTCGTTTCATGCAAATTTGGTCTCTATGCACTTAGCTGTTTTTGATTTTATATGCCTCATTTCTTAACTTGTACAACAAATATAAATTATTCAATTTCCTAAACCGTCACTTTATGCCCTATATATTACGTCCAGGTCTTTCATGTTGAAGTACATATACGCGGGTGAATTATACATCGTACAGTTAACAATTACAGAGTTTTACGATTCAACTTGTCAACGCAACAGCAGCATAAACAAAGGGCATGGGAAACATTACGACTCGCGCCGCGCCGAGCCGTATTGTAGTAACCCGAGAGGCGGCGTAGGTCATTGCTGGAATCGTAAATAGCAATTTAGGGCACCACTTACTGAGCTACTTACTATACGGTTTTAAAGTGATATATTTATTCGTAAAGCGTTGCATTGTTCGCGAAAAGAATGTTAGGTAAAACACGCTCCATTTGAGTTTTTGACATATGCAATAGTGTAGAATATATTTACCATTAAATAAGAGAATGTACACCTAATCAAGCTCCAAGTTTTATGTAATGCCATCCTTGCTTTCCCGACATCTGGGGAAGCAGAAATACATACCTACATAGTACATACCTTATTTTCGTGGTAATAAATTGGGTGCCATGGTCAATTTCAGAACAAACCCTAAGTATAAATAAAGAAAAAAAGGAATCGAATATTATTTAGTATGGATAACTCGGTGTGTAGACATAGGATTGAGGTTGTTCAGAGGTGAGATTGTTTGGAAAATCGAGTTTAAATATAACCGGTAACAAAGCGAGGACCGCCCGCAGTTTCTCTCCTGTGCACTACACGTTTAACATAGAACGATCAACTATGTAACACGAGTAACGTCTTAGTTTTATAAATATAATTCTTCTGTCCATGTGTATGTGACTTAATTGAAACTAAACGGCTGGACAGATTTTGATGATTTTTTTTTTGTGTTTCCAGATAGTTTCTAGAGTTGTTTAGATTCACAATTGGACCCGGTAGGTGACGCTGCGGTCGACTTTTAGCATTTTTCATTATCAAGGCAGCACAACAGCATGCTGTATTGTCTCTTAAATGTCTTCGAACTACAAAACAGTTTACTATATATTAACTGTGTGCATATAAATAAAATACACAATTGCCTGTAATTCGTACAAGCTAATCTCCGAAATAAAAGAGATTTTGATGAGGCGTTTACTCATTGATAGAAGAATTTTCACAAGATTTTTAAGCTTCATATCATTACGCCTTTCCATAGGGGCTAAGGTAAAGATGATAAAATCTAATAGGCGTACTTAAAGTCGCATTTCCTGGCTCCGGCATATCCCAGCGAATTTCTCGGTATTCGCATAATTATTCTCTACTCTAAATTAAATCATTACTTCCTTGAAGCGACGTAAACGAATTGATAAATGCTTTTTTTATAATACTTCGAATTATAGTGGTCAGTAACAACAAGAAACAACCGACAATTAATCCAGATAAAAATCTTAGACGTCGAATTTAATTAAAATTTAGTCCGGTGAAGCTGTAAAGACCCTGCCAGGTCAATAGCATAGTCAGTTCGAAAAAAAAATAAAAAAAAATAAAATGTAAAATTTTATAGTGAAACATTAAATCTGTATATTCGTCATTTAAAATACATCCGACCAATTAATACCAAAATAAGAGATTATTCTTTTGCATATTTTATTGAGATGCGAATCTCTTGACATTACAGAGATAATAAATGCGAGGTGAACGAAACATGACGGCAACCGATATTCAGTAAACAGTTTTTATGATGCTCGGTTGAAAACACCCGATGGATCCTGAGGTACGTACTAAAGCGGGTCCAGAGAGATACACATGCAAATGAACCGCTATATACCAATGCTATCAACGCTACTACACAACTTGTTCGTATAGGGTTGACCGGACATTTCCTAATGCCAAACATTCAGAGGGGTCGTCTAAATTGGTCGTTATTAGCTCATTAACTTTTTCAAGTTTCACCATTACAGAGGTTTTTTTTGCCAAAGAATGTAATATCGTAGATTAGCTTTTTCCCGCAGGTATGCTCGCATTAATTTAGATTTGAGGTACCTAATATGTGCTTTTTTTCTGGACGAATGTACCCAATGTCCTGTTGCCTATTATTGACAACATTTATACAAAATTTCATGATAATCGTTTAAATAGTTAAAGCGTGAAAGCGTAACAAACAAACAAACTCACATTCCCATTTTTTTATATTATAGGAGGCAAACAAACAGGTGTGTTACCTAATGTTAAGTGATCGCTGCCGTTCATACACAATATAGCAACACCAGGGGAGTGGGAAAGGAGTGGGTTGGGGAGGGAGGCGGGGGGAGAGAGGAAGTGGGCCTGGCGCTCTCACTGACCGAACGAAACGCACCAGTACAAACACTGTTACTTCACGTCGGTGTTTCTGTGAGTTGGGTGGTAGTACCCCGGGCGAGCTGACCCACTAATGCTGAATCGAAATAAGCTAAAACCAATTTTAGCCGTTCCTAATATTTTACGTTATTTTTTTCAAGATCTTCATATTTTGTACATGTAAACTATGAAGATCATAAAAAAAAGAAACTAAAAATCTTATGAACCGTAAAATTATAAATTCGTTGTCGGTGTAAAAACGGGAAATCTTTTAAAAAAATGTTATATAAACGATTAACATTGGATTTAACTCATTTTGAAATGTAACTCATTTATAATATCAGGCTCGTGAAGTTTTGATGAATAAAGGATTTATAATTCAAGGCTTCGACTCGTCGGTGGTAAGGAACAAAAATAACTTTGCATTTTTTTTATTGATAACACTAAAGCTCGTTAATAGCTAATTAAAAAAAATATTTACAAATAGAGAAGAAAAGGGAACTTAAGGGCTTTCTTTGGGTTTGCCCATCTATATATAGATTTATAAAAGTTTAGCACAATTCCTTGTCACGGATACTTAATATCTTAAGAAAGCCATACCTAAAGTAAACCCACGTATCTTTCTATTACACCATAAATGTCACTATAGTTTGATAGCCTAGAGTTAAGATAATATTTCATCACAAGTAGGTAGATACGTTAACTCTTCTAGTCTTATAGAAAAACCTTAGTGAAAAAATGTAGTCTAGGAATCTTTTTACACTAGTTAACTTGTATATATTGAGTTTCATGATAAGTAAAATGGCTAAGTTTATTACTAATTTATTGTTATTTCCAATCCTATACATTAAAGGTAAAAAAGTAATAATTTAATGTATTGTAAAGAGGAACGTGCGCATCTAAAACTATAAAGTTTAAAACTCTATGAAACCTGCGTTTTTAGAGAAGTAGTTATAAATTATATTTCAATCTAGGTCATAGATTAAAGGAACAAAAATAGTGTGTGTGAACTTTAGGTACACGCGTTAGAAGTTATACTTCTTTGGCGTAACAGGAAAAAAATCTTTACAAAATTTTTATCATTCGCCTTATAAAGAAAAAAAAAGAAAAAACGAGACTAACAATAGAAAAACTTGACTATAGCTAACTTCAGAGTGTCGGTTTATCGTGACGGTGTGCGCGCGCATCGTAAAAATTTATTCTCACCATTTTTCCCTAACGCGTCAAAAGAAGTATAACTTCAAAAAAAATACCAGGATGAATCGAAAAGACACACGATAGAAGTGAAACTTTTGTATTAAAGGCAAAGATTTTATTTTAAAAAAATATAACAAAAAGCCAACGTTACGCGGTGTTTCCAGGCGATCAACAGACGTATTCGTCTTTCTTTTGGATGCCAGTATTAATCCTGAATATTACAAACTTTTATTATTTTTGTTAATAGTAGAAAATAATTTCGGAATAAAAATAACGATTTCGTTATTTGAAAAATATATAATCGTTTAATGAACAAAATTACCTCTAATTTCTAAAAATAAAATTTCAAAAGATAATATGTGTTTAATTGGTCTTATACCAATAATTCTTTTGATAAGTTCATACGAAAAATGAATGTTACACCGGTATGCAATGAGTCACAAATATAAATATGTACTATCTTTGTTTCGTTTAACCAATATTTATTTAAAAAGTTCATTGTATTTTAAATTTGGCACAATTTTGTTTATTAAAGACTACCGTCTGGCCGCGGTTCTACACCTGTTCTTTAAGCAGCAATTATCTTCGACTTATTGAAATACAAATAAATATAAAAATAAATGCATATATTTAATGATTTCTAAAACTATTACTGGTAACTTGTCTTGTATACTATTAATTTTGGATTAGAATAGTTCCCGTGTATAAAATGACACGAGAATCGATTGATTGTTTTTAATGTTATTTTTTATCAATTCCCCAAATTATATTTATAATTTTTATAGCCTATCAATTTCGGAATGAAGAATGTTTTTATAATTCTGATTATATTTTCACAATTACTTATACTACCCACTAACAAAATTTCAAGAAAATCGCTTGAAAAAAAATTAATACCGCATCAATGGAGAAACAATAAGTGGTAGACACACAATGGTGGTAGAGCCACGCTGAAACTATTACTGGTTTCAGCATGAATGGGTCGGCTCGTCCGAGGTAGTACCACTCTCTCATAGAAAACCGACGTGAAGTAACAGTGCTTGCATTGTTGCGTTTCGTTCGGTCAGTGAAAGCGCCGGAGGCTCACCTCCCCTACCCTTTCCTCTCTCCTCTCCCTTTCCCTCCCCTAACCCTTCCCCCAAAGGGTGGCAACGCACTTGTGACTCCTCTTGTGTTGTTAGTGTCCATGGACGGTGGTGATCACTTAACATCAGGTGAGCCATCTGTTTGTTTGCCATCTATGACATAAAAAAAAAATCTCGTACACAACATTTCATGAGTATTGATTAAGCTATTTCCTGGTATAAAAACAGACTATAGTCAGAAAAAAATAATTTTAACATCACGCTTGTGATCAGTCTTCGTTCATAATATATTTACATCAATAACAAAATCTCGCAAAAGATTAACTGTATAAACAGAACTACAGACCTATTAATCTAAACACAAAACACGAAAAAAAATCCCATTTTTTTTAAATACAACTTGTGTTACAAAATTATAATTTTGATTAGATATTTTTATTTTAAAGTAGTCCGGTGAAGCTGTTAAGACCTTACTGGGTCAATAGCGTAGTCAGTTCGAGGAAAAAAAAAATTCATTTTAAGCAAGTTATTAATAAAATAACGAAATGAAGAATTATTCACACGGTAATAACCTTGCCAGTTAGAAATGTTACCTACTGAATATAATAGTGGACGTTACTTTACACTTCCGCCTGGAATTGATTGGCCGCTCATTACATGTTAATCTCAAACATATTTTAATTAATCATATGTTTTTTTTATATTTTACAGTTACATACCAAGAGTGTCAACCGACGTCAGTTCAACCGTCAACAAATGCATTTTTTTTGGGTCACTAATATTTCGCTCTTTTTATTACTAGTTTCAGATTTAACTTTTTCAATTACACCTCGCACAAATAAAATCAAACGTTTGTTATTACAGTGATACGTGGTAACGGCCAATCAATTCCGGGCGGAAGTGCAAAGTAACATCCACTTTTATTATATTTAATGATGGGTTTCCGCAAAGTAACGTCTCCTTCAATTAAATATTACCTACTGGTAAATATCCTGGCATTCTCGTCTCCGTAATTGAGTAAATATTCTAAATAGTAAATACAAAGTGAAGAGGTGTCAACCCTACTCTAAGTTATTAATTAAATATTACCTACCTGGTAAATATCCTGGCATTCTCGTATCCGTAATTGAGTAAATATTCTAAATAGTGAATACAAAGTGAAGAGGTGTCAACCCTACTCCAAGTTATTTGCATTAGAGTGCAACTGCAGTTGTTGCAACAGTGGGTATGCAAAGGCCTTGCGTTCGCCGAGCTATGCGAGCGACTGACGCGACGCCGGCCATGGACAGAAATACCCGCTTTCACGCATAGAGACCCATTACAACTGACTCTACTTACACTAATATTTATGTATCTTATCATTAACCCATGATAAAACTAGAGATACTTATTCATAAACATTTTATGGATTATGATTATAGCCTAGACTTCAATCAAAATCACACAATGTGTAGACATGTAGTTACGAAACGATGTGGTAGGAAATAGAAAGGAGATATTAGTTCTCTTGGTAAGACAGACTCTAGTTAATATAGTGAAGACATTATCGAGGTTAGAATTACATGCTCGTTATCATAAAAACTGACAGAAGATTAAAATGACAGAAATGTCAAAATATTAATTCTGTTTTTTAAAATATATTATAAATATATATAATTGATTTATTATATCTATTGCTGGATATACATCCAACTATTTAACATTTTATATTAAATTTAATAGTACTAATGCTTAAACGTAACAAAAGAACAATTTACTAACTAAATTCGATTTGATAAACTGAGTACCGGATTAGGCCCTCTCGGCAGCGGCTCAAGCATGTCTGTGAAGTTGGCATACAAAGATATCGGAATCATGAAACAAAAATGAGTTCTGATATAATATAACAAATCAATAGTTCTGGAGTTCTTGAAATTTAGGAAAATAGTTCTGCATATAAAGACCCCATAAGGGCATAAGACGTATGAGGGTGCCAACTTCGGATTTGCTCCATCGTCCTATGCGTGCGAAGATGTGCCAGTTAGAGTTCCACGAGCTAAACCTCGCTGGTCTTACGCGACGATGCGCCACACTAGCGCCACCACTTCTCGACCGCCTGCGGACCCGAGAAGAACCAAAGGCCCTTTTCGGGGCCAACCATCACAGAAAACCTCAAGCATGAAAACCATCGCTTCGCCCACCGAACTCCGTACACCTGTTCCTGCGCCTAACGTCGTGCCCGCGGACCCGCGACAGATGCCGCCCGCCGGGTCGTCAACATCGACAGATGCGTACGAGAGTGATATTCTCACTCTCGCCCAGCTGATTACAGCTGGGGCTCTGTCGGTGGGGATGACTCGGTGGATGGCGCTGTATTTGCGCGTCCAAGAGGCAGCGGCGGAAAGCAAGAAGATCGCCGCCGAGGACGCGATGGCGCTCGAGAGCGCCACTCGTGGCTTGCTCGCGCCCCCGATGATCCCGGACGATCAAATTAGCCCATTCGGTCGCGCGCTTCGCCGGAAGCGCTGCGAGCTCGAGGCGGAGGCTCCCGCGACACCCGCCGCGACGACAACATCGCCGCAGCCGACTCCTCCGGGCATCATCACGACGCCGCATCCGAAAAAGATGCGAACTATTGAAGACCCCGCGCGACACGACACGCCGCGCGCGCCCAGTGTCGACCGCTCAGCTGTGCAGACTCTCGCATCCGCGTCAGCATCAGCTACGCCGCGAGGGGCTGCCCGTGCGCAGCCCACGTACGCGTCAGTTGTGACGTCACCGCCACAACAAAACACCGATCGCCCAGTGGCGCCACCTATAGCACCACTGTACAACAAAAAGAGCTATACCGCAACGCAGCCACTCACGGAACCCGCCGCGACGATCGATCCGGCACCTCGGCAGCGCTATCCGCCGATCGTTGTCGATCGCCTTCCCAATTGGGTTGCGCACTTCCAACGGTTGACGGACATGCTGGGGCACGAGCCGAACGCACGTCCGTTTGGAAACGGCGTGCGATTTATTCCGAGGGACATAAAAGAAAACAAAACAATCTTTGATTACCTCGCTTCAATAGAAGAGCAAGGGTTGAGCTGGTTCGCCTACTCACCCCCTTCAGAAATGGGAGTGAATGGGAGAGGAGAGGGGAAGGGAGATGGGAACACAACCATGCAAGCACTGTTACTTCACGTCGGTTTTCTATGAGAGGGTGGTACTACCCCGGGCGAGACAACCCATTCATGCTGAAACCAGTAATAGATTTAGCGTGGCTCTACCACTCTTATATATATTGTATATACGTTGTTAGAAAAACAGAAAAGACCATTGAGTACCTGTCATTAAAAAAAGTACTGTTCACAAAGGATATGTCAAATCTACAATAACATGAGTGAAGCCGCGAGTAAAAACTAGTATGTTATTGCTATTTTCATTACGCTTTTATGAAGAATCAATCATATCTTATTTATACTTATAATAAGAATATGAATCTAACGTGTGTGTATTATTTAAATTTTTGTAAAAAAAAAATTGCAGGTGTCTACCCCCACCTCCTGATCAGCAAAAGTAAGCAATGTACTTAACCCTTATAAGTATATAGAAATCTGTTCTAATTCAGTAAAAAAAATACGTGCGTGTATCAATGTACACACGTAAGAAGTGAAACTTCTTTATGGCATCATTTTTCGAAAAATGATCTACTATATTTATAACTTTACCGAAATTGGTTGAATAAAGCTAAATTAGATAAAGTTTTTAGCAAAAGGCTTTTATTATTATAAACATGGATACAAATAATTCAATTATTTTACCTTATTGTTACTAATATTATAATAGCATTTCATCAATTATATTTCATTAATTATAATAATATTATTACTATTATTGTTATCGTTATTATATATTTTTGGAATTAATGGCTTATGATAACTGAAATATGAAATATATGGTTTACATTCCACGGAATCTGATCATTGTGAGCGCACCTTTAGAAATAAACATGGCGCGTAACGGAAAAATGCACAGAAATTAAAATGGCGCGTAACCGAAAA
>MU159732.1:16100-145584 GCA_015888305.1 Antheraea pernyi
TACTCCGCTACTTACTCCGCTACTTACTCCGCTACGTACTCCGCTCTGAGATACTCCGCTCCTTACTCTGCTCTGAGATACTCCGCATCGCGACATTTTGTTCCGCTATATAAACATTAAGTGAAATCCGCAGTGCAATTCTTTTCAATTAAGTGTTTAACAATCGTGTGTGAACGATCTGGTGGCCATCACCCCTGTCACTCGTGATCTGTGGACGTGCGAGGATCAGGCAGCCGCATCCAGCAATTCTGGTAAGCGAAAGTACTGTATATACCTCCCAGTATCGATCACATATTTTCAACACTCAGAGTACAAACAAAATTAGTCTGACACGCATCCACGTGTTCGGACATAAGTTTTTTTTCAAACCGCATGGTGAACGGCTATTTACACGCCTGCCCCACCATTTTCTGATGGTCCTACGAGCCTAGGATAGATCCTAGCTTCATATTTACAAAAAATATTCATCCCGCAAACATAATATACATAATATTCCGGTGTCGTTCATACTTTGTACGACCGCCCGCTCCTACCCTACATTTTGTATTTTTTCTTAATTAGTGTATTCACATTTTACAACCTATTATAATGGCTCTTAATAAGTCTGAAATCGCACTTAATCAGCTTATTGCTAAAAAAGAAGCTATTTTCGAAAGAATGAATCGTTTATTCGTCTCATCAAAAAACATTTCGAATTACGATTCACGTTCAAATGAGATATTTTTAGCACAATCTGAGTCTATTACGGAATTGTACAGTAAGTTTGAAACAATAATTGATCAGATTAATGAGTTACAGTTTACAATTAATAAAAACCCGCCAGACTACTCATGTTTAAATTCCATTGAGGATTTGTATTCGAGTATAAAATATAAACGTAATCTCATACTTGCAAACAGTAAAACATGTGCATCCGATCAGAAAAAGAGTACTATAAAATTGCCACCTATCCAATTACCGTCATTCGATGGAAAAATGGACAACTGGCCAATATTCTACGAAATATTTCGTAATAATGTGCATTTAAATACCAATCTGACCGATGCGCAGCGTGTGCAGTATTTAATTAGTAATTTAACTCAAGATGCTTTAAAATTAACAGCCGGTATTGTTCCTTCAGGGGATACCTACAACATAATATGGGATAGTCTTGTCAAAAAATACCAGGATAAACGTAGTTTAGGTGTTCACTACCTCAATAACGTTCTGGATATTAAATGTTGTGTCGGTACCGCCAGTAGTTTAAATACTTTTATAGAAAAATATTCCGCGTCTGTCGCTGCATTAAAACTATTAGACATTCCCGACCTATTAGACTTTGTTTTATTACATTGTGGCATGAGAAAAATTGACTCCCAAACACTACAACAATTTGAGAATAGTGTTAGCGGAAAAGAACTACCTTCTTATAAGGAATTTATATCCTTTATTCAGGATTATGTTAAAATACTCGAACGGTCACATATTCATAATTCTCATACAGAACCGCGCGCAAAGTCTAGTATAGTTAATAGTCGTAATATACAAAATCGTACTTCTAAAACTTTCATATCGAGTGATGAATCGACTTCTGTAACACGTTGTCAGCTGTGCCACAACGGTGAGCATCAGCTATTTCATTGTCTAAAATTTAAAAATATTAACACACCGCAAGCTCGTTTCGAATTTATAAAATCAAAACGTGGCTGTGTCAATTGTTTAAGTTTATCTCACTCACTAAGTAAATGTAACTCGCGTAATGTTTGCAAAGTTTGTAAAAAACAACATCATTCCTTATTACATTTTTCAAACGATTCTATGCGCGTGCAGGCGCCGCCACCGACGCCGAATCGAACCTCTGCCGTCCATCTGGCGACCGAACCCGCTAATTCGCTAGTTAATATGTTGCCGCACGATGCTACGCGCTCTGTCTCGCTTAGCGTTGGCGATCGTTCACAGAATAGGACGACGATTCTCTTATCAACTGCTCAAATCTACGCGTATTACAATAACAGACAAAAGACCGTAGTCAGGTGGATTACTCTTGACGCTTTCGAGTTCTAAACCGAATCGAGTATCATTCGATTTCATGCTATTTCGTACTCTTGAAATCAACACTAGCGCATGATCGTACTGTGGCTCAAATAGGAACTAACTTGGATCGACTTCGTCGTTAGGATCGAAAAATCGGTACTCTCCACGCAATCTGACAGCTCTGGATCGAGTCGTTCAATCGAAAATAGATGTCAAAATAGACGATTGAGAAAAAGGTACTTTGTTAGGATCGAGTGCGATTATCTTAGTGCTTTATTGTGATATTTATTTAAAATTCTACATTATTATCGTTCATTTTGCAATACCAAACCAAATAAACACATGCGTGAAGATATTTGCTACATATAAGTCGATATAACAACTAGATTATTAAAATTGAAATTCTCAAGGATTTCGAAGAAACTCTCAAGTGTTCATAAATGGATTATTATATCCTACAAGGATAAATCTACATGATGATGATGATATTTCTATTAATGACAAGGTAAGTTGTAACATTTAGGTTTTCACATAAGATGTAGGTATATTTGTTTGCATCTCTTCCATTTCTTTAATTAATAAGCCTAAATCTCTCAGTGGTACTACTATAAAGGCATAAAAGGCCGGCCACAAATGTGTGTATATGTAATTTGATAAAAAGTATATGAGGAATAGGATTGTAATTTACAGATTTTGGTTGCATCATTATTTTATGCTACTAAGATATAGAATGATAAACATCATGGCGATTTTATAACTCAAAAGAATGTTTAGAAATTGGACTAACCATAAAATATTTATAAAGTTACCTTTATCTCAGGAATCAAGATTTATACATAAAAATAATATAGGTTATATGGGTATAGGTTAAGTGATGGAGATAATTAACAATGGTTTTATATAAATCTTATGTTACTAAGCTTTACTCTTAAGTTGAGTTGTTGTGAGCTCTCGTTTGTTTGATTACCATACCACGTTTAGTTTGGTCTTCAAGTGGCTAATATCTGTATGTGTACCATAATGTATGCCAAATTTAAATTTATTTTATAGAAATTAAGTTTTTTATTTGTAACATGAATAGTTTTCTAATATAAGTTAGATATGTGTCACCCTGGTTATTTAATAATTAACAAGGCATTCAATAAAGGGTTATTAAATACAATTGATAAGTAGAAAAATGTACTATTGTTAATTCAAGATTATTGAAAAATTCTAACATCATACTAATAAATAACAATACATTGTTTTTTTAGGTGATCCTGGTAACATCCTAAGAAGAATAAAAAAATACACTTATAGTAAATACACGAGTTGGATCTCTTAAAAAGGACAAAATCTTGTAAAGGATTATAACCAAATTGTTCTATGAGACATTGTGGTACAAGTAAAATTCCTGAAGGTTATTTATCTCACCATAGTGTCCAGTAACATTAGTGAATAGTAAATATATGCTGTGTTTTTTTTAAATTGTTGTGTTAGAAGCTCTTGTTATTAATAAAGAATTGCAAAAGAAGCCCTTTTTTATTGACAATTTTTGTAAATTAATATTTGAATTAAAAACTCATTTATCAAGTTCAGGAGAGTCCATCTATATGGTGAACTATGAAGTGCTCAATGGGACAGTATATGAATATGTATAAGTGTATGTACGAGTATATAATCCATGGTGGTAAACTTATTTATTAATTGTGACAATTTTTAAGCTTTACATAAAATATCATGTCATAAGATTAAAAATAAACTATTTCCAGACTACACCTTCAATATCCCTATATTGTATAATATTCTTAATCAAGTAAGCTACACTTATCATGAAATATGCTATGGTCGCTAACGTTTTTATTATAAAAGTGGTTATGATTGATATCACTGTGATATTAAATTGTAAGACACCAATTATCTGGCAAAGTTACATTTAGATGTCTAAATAGCTATATGTTAATAAAAGTAGAATATAACTTCATAACAATTCTCTCTATAGCATATTTTAAATCTTTTCTTGATATATTTATATGACATAAATCTATAGAAACTTTATACAAGAGTAGTAGTTTATATAACTGTGTTACTAACTCCTAATGTTAAAAAATATTACAAAAGAGATATTTTATTTGTGAAATATATTGGCACACAGATTAGAACCATTATTTATAGTTCATATATGGTATTTATTAATGATTTTAAAGCTACACTACAAACAGAAAATATTACTTTAGTTATGTCTGTAATGGTAAATAGATTAATTATTGTTTGAATTTTAAGTATTTCTTTTCATACTATATTGGTGCAATAGTCATCACATTCAATAATCTATGTTGTGTATGATATTCTTAATCCATAAAAAATACACTTAACCTAAGAAACATCACAGTTGCTATGATTTTTATCACGATATCGGACATGACAGAAAAGTTAATACTTATTAAACCATATAACTTTTAAAAAGAGTTGCAAAATGTACAATATACCTAATTAAAGAATGTAATATGTTTATAGGTATCTTTAAATGTATGTTCCTAAATGATGAAGTTTTATATTAACACACGCATATCATGAATATTCTCTTTTGCACAATTTAAGTAATTTCTTTACATATATGTACTATAAATCGATAGTCATATAATAAATACATCCCATAATTTTGTAAAACATTCCAATGTTTTGATATTTAATCTGACAGTCCGAAGCACAGATTATGGCAGACTTTATTCTGTGACACAGACTAAAAAACATGTTCTCAATATTAAAATCATTATTTAAGCATGATTTTAATAGCTGTGATATATTTTTATAATATTTAACCTTATATAAAACATTACTCTAGCGTTATAAAGGTAGATAACACTACAAAAACTATGAATCAAGCTAAAAGATATAACACTTTACTGTGACGTATTGTGTGTATACTATGACCGGATACACTAAACGACGCCGTTATGAATCGATCGTGAAACGTTCTTGATCCTCGATTCGATTTGGGTCAAGAGTACCCTTTTAGTTCGAGTTTGGATCAACATCAATTTCGAATCAGAAACAAAACCAAATTGAAATCAATTTCAAGAGTTAGACCCCTGTTTACAAGTAATATGATGACGCAAACAAAACTAGCTTACACTAACTGGGACTCGCTCTATACTATCGAAAAACGAGTTTCCGTTGCGAATAACACGGGGCTTACTTTCAATTAGAAAACAAAGCCTCAGTGCACAACATAAACACTGGATACCGTTTTAATATTCTATCAGGTGTGATTGAATTCTATTCGATCTTATTACACTATGCCGACGACTGACTCACTTTGTTAATCCAACGTCTTGTTCCGTATTATTCATCGTCTTCTAACATGTAATAAGAACAGCCCAAGCCGAGGTGTACCGTGCACCCTCGAGCTAGTTGTCAAATAAAATCGGCTGAGTGCCTTAAGCGCTCGTCTTAGTAGCCCGGTGAAGCTGTTAAGACTTTGTTAGTTCAATAGCGTAGTTAACTTCTAGATTTTTGTGAAAAAGTATGTTTCAGATGTCTTGGAATAAGTAATAAAATACATATCAATCATTTTTAGAAATGTCTGCCTATCTGTCTACCTCTGTGTCTGTTTTTTTGAACACGCATCACTGCTACAGTACTGCCTGCGTTCACGATAAACCTCAAAACTTATTGTAATGTTAATTACGACGCGACTTAAGTACGAGAGAAAAGTACATAAGTAAATGGACTTAATACATTCAGATGACTTTACTAGTCACTGTTTTTTACATAAGTTTCCACGCGGACAGAGTCGCGGGCACAGCTAGTCATAAATATACGCCATTTATATGTCATAAGAATGAATAAATGTAAGGAGATTAATCCAAAAGGACACAAAAATCACTTAAAACTTTATAATTCATAACAAACAGATGTCAAAAATTGTATGAATTTAGAGCCTCTTGGTGTGGAACGTAACAGCGTTGACGAGTTTACAAGCATAGTCTTATGGAGACAAGAGTGCACGTTATTGAAATAAATTGAAAAAAATAAAACTTCAACCCCAGATGTCGGTCAGATTTTTAAAGTCAACAAATATTTCAAAAGGGACAACGAAACAAAAGAAACCCTACTTGACAGTATCCTCTTCCAAGTACAATAGAAATCCTGAATAAATTATTACGAAACTAACAGAATTAACAAACGATAAATTGGGATGAACATAAATCTACTTAGTTAAATAAACTTTTAACAAAATTAACTTATAACAAAAGTTAAACTAAGCAAAAAGATCTTGACCTGAAGTGACTTTCATTAATAAAATTTGAGTTATTTATCCAAATTATTCTTTTACTGCCATTGAATTTAAAGAAAAAAAGATTTATATCCAAATTTTGCAAAACCAGGATATTACCAGATTATATTTAAACACTGTATTATAATTACACTAACTAGTGCCCGCGTCTTCGTTCTCCTTGAAATTGGTTTTGTTCTTTCATAAGAACCATTTCGTTGTATACCTTTTAAGGTTCACCTGTAAATATCATCATTGCTTAGCACCCGTTGAAAAGTGTAATAATAAATAACTCAGATGATAACTCGAAAAGTTCTCTATCGGTCAGTAAAAGTCTCGTTAAAATTGATTTAACACTCACTTCAATTCTATTTGCACGTTTAAATAATCCGATACGATATCATTGGTTTATGGAAGAGAAACAATTAAACTGATCTAGTTTATTAGATGTCGCTGTGTTGTTTCAAACAGTTTACAAGCAGACCACTGGATAATGTTACTGTAACCGCAAACTGTTTGCATTCGATTCCCTCCGGCCGCCCGTATAGATTGCCTCTCGCCTGTATTATGCTTATATCTCAACAGTTGCAAATGTATACCAGCTGTTTGTCCGCAATTGTCATCTAATACCAGTTAGAGCGGTTACAGTTATATTTATATATTACAGTGTTAATTTATATGCTATAAATATAATATCTATTTGTTGCCCGCGAATTCAAAATCAAATTTAAAAATACTTTATTCAATTTATGGCCCGAGAAGGCGCTTATGTACGTCAAAGCTGCCAAAAAATAACCAAATCGGTAATGTGCATTGAGACTTTGTTATAAAACCTAACACTATATAATTTAAAAATTACCTATACTTCGAGAACAGTATATTTAGCTGGAGGACAAGTCCCTTATGAAGTTTACTGTACACTTAACAACGTGTACGCAAAATTTTAATATAATCGGTTCACCAGTTAAAACGTGACAGCGTAACAAACAAACGAACTCACACTTGCATTTATAATACGAGTAAATTACTCGCTTTTAACCACACAATATCTATGTTACAAATAAAAATGAATCATTTTTTAAAATATCAAATTAAATAATACATTATATGGCTAATCTTCATTTCACAATAAAACTCAACGTTATTATTTAAAGAGTCCCACAATTATATAAACATGCATAATACAGCGAGTTGTTATCAAGATACTCCGGCTGTAATGTGTTCTCATAATTACCGAATCACTTACAACATACATAAACATCAATAACGGTCCGTGAGTGTACGTACGTACGTACGTCACGCGATAGAGAGCACATGCGATGAGTCGTCTGTGCATCTACTACACGCCCGCGCCATTGCTGTCCGTTCACGTCGAGATATTAATTAACATCCAGTTTATTGGCCAATAAATTATTTATAAACGGTAAGTTGTCGACTCAGCGGTTGCATAATATCAATAAAATTATGATATATTTAATAAACGGAATAATAATAACAAATCAAATCATAAGTACTTTATATTATTTAAGCTCTTAAAAGGTAGGTCCTTATGAGTGTTAAAACACCGCCATTGGTTGGGAAATCATCCTAGTTATCAAGAAGAGCTAGGACAACAAACAGTTATGTTTATTAAGATTTCTATAATGCAAGTAACGCTCACAGTTATTAAGTACATTATTTTTAGTGAATGTATATATTCAGACATATTTGTCTGTTGAGGACGAATTAGCCCCGCACCTATATAAGTTTAAGTAATTTTCATATTCCATATTTAGCTTTTTCTATCCTTTGAATAGTGTAAAAGTAATTATTATTATTGTATAACATGTTCGTAATCACTATTATTACATAACCTACGAGTTTCAAAGTTTGCACAATTGATAATGGTGGTAAAATCTATGATCAAACGTTTCCCGCGAATAAGAAGAGCGCCACATACTTGTTCTAAGTAGAAAAATGTACAAGAGCTGTGACAAATTCACAAATTGTACGGTTGTAGTCCGGTGAAGCTGTTAAGACCTTGCTAGGTCAATAGCGTAGTCAGTTGTAGAAAAAAAAACAAATTGTACGAAGCCCTTTAATCCGGTGAAGCTGTTAAGACCTTGCCAGGTCAATAGCGTAGTCAGTTCGAGAAAAAAAACGAAGCCCTGACTCGGTTGTCCGGTGAAGCTGTAAAGACCTTACCAGATAAATAGCGTAGTCAGTTCGAAAAAAAAAACGAAGCCCTGGCTCGTACGAAATAATTTGTAATACGTAAATCTTTAATAATACAGTCCTGAAGCTAAAAAGATGTCGTTTCATTTCTTTGTCATCTCCAGAGTCTTGAAACGACATTAACACTATCATTCATGTATTTATCCATATCCATATAACCTATTGTTCGGTAGACCTGACATTATTACGTTAAAACTCCGTTGTTCTATTGAGTCTAAAATGTGGGACGACTAAATTTTGTTTATTATCTCGATCTTATAAAATTTCTTAGTTCTGACGAACTTATATAAAATTGTTAAGAATGTTGATAGTTAATAACATAATTATGAAACTACATTAATAACTCAATAATTACTATTAAGGGTACTCTGAGGATAACACATACTAGGTGTAGAATATTAAATTAATCTCTAATAAAACCTGGTTAATACTACAAGCATTATATAATTAAACAAAGAAGTTCAATCCCCACACCTGTAGAATGAATATCATATGACTTTTAATATAAAAAGAGACTTCTCTATTTTTAGAACTCAAAGGGCACCCTTCTATAATACAATAAATATTCAACAGGTTGCCCCTTAATGTGTAACATGTAATTCGCATAGGTGTAGTCCTTAACAATGTCCACCCCCACGTATAAACAACAAAACAGGTGATTCTGACTAATATTTATTGCGTACTAGGTTTTGATCTCGGCTTCGTTTGTGTTAGTCTAGGCGTGACCTATCTCTCAGGAACATTGTTTTTTTTTCTGAATGAAAAGTGCCCTATAACCATTTCTGGAAACCTCACAACGTGTACTCTAAATCTTATAATGATCGGATGAGAAATGCAACTCACTTTTACATCTATAACATTAGTAAGAATAAAGATTATATTCAGTGAGTTATTCAAGATGTAATTCAATGAGAGAAATGTTGCAGGGTATTTTAAAATAATCATCGATATTTAGTTTGACGCAGTATAACGCTGGCGACATTTAGTTTCTCATTTCATCACTAATCAACTGTTGAACAGTACTAGTACATATAAAAACCATTATTTATTTATTTAAGTTCCAGAAAACTGGAGTTCGATGATCAAAAATTGACATGAACCCTGATAAATGTGAACACAACATGTACAAATTAAGAAAAAGCGTTACATAGCATTAAAACAAAGAAGATTTTTTTCTTCTACTTGCGATACAAAAGGCAATGTTGGTCTATATTAGTTTTTGCTAATGGTAAATTAAGTTTGCCGAGACATCAGTAATTACAAAACGTGGACCTTCCAACCAGAAATAAAGGTCTCTGTCCGTGGGATAGGTTGGATCTACGTGAGCTAAATCCTGAGCACAAGCTAGTGCTGCATAAAATCTTATCAAAAATGTTACAAATTTTGCAACAATACTTTTTTTTTATGTCATAGGTGACAAACGAACAGGTGGGTTACCTGATGTTAAGTGATCACCACCATCCATGGACACTAACAACACCACAAGAGTCGCAAGTGCGTTGCCACCCTTTAGGGGGAAGGGTTAGAGGACAGAGAGGGGAGGGGTAGTGGGCCTCCGGCGCTCTCACTGACCGAACGAAACGCAACAATGCAAGTACTGTTACTTCACGTCGGTTTTCTATGAGAGGGTGGGTGGGTGGTAGCACCCCGGGCGAGCCGACCCATTCATGCTGAAACCAGTAATAGCTTCAGCGTGGCTCTACCAACAATAAAGCGTGGCTCTACCACCATTAAGATCTAAATATAAACTATACTAAGCTAAGATACCAGCAAGCAGTCCACGAAGATTAGTAATAAATATGTAAAAAAGTCTTTATTGGAAATATATATTAACACCAACTCACTTATCTTTTTCCTATAAAATTTACCTTTCTATGCCGCAAAATCAAAATACTAACTTTGATTAAAAAATAGAAATAGTGCTTCGATAGTGGTCTCTAAAGAGTATTTATTATCTACGATAGATCGTGCTTGGCGATTTAATTTAGATAAAACCCCTAGGTCATAACATTCCACTTTCAACCAACCAATTACTTTTCCAGTAAAACCGTTGCCTTCCTGTTATGGTTTACTATAATAGATGTAAAACCCAATAATCCTAGATATTGATAGATAAACTGAAGAATTCCTTAATTTAATTGAACTCTACAAAATAAATGATTGCTCAGACGTCGTTTACTTACGACTAATGCAGGGACAACACTTCCAGTAATTTAGCTAAAAATACACAAAAGGATGACATTGATAATATTCTTAGGCCATAACGCTTCTTTCTACCTAGTCCATATAACAGCAAAGTCAATTATTTAAACTGTTTAAATCACTTAAAAGTAATAAACGAAATCTTAGCTCAAATTATCCAATCCAATTAGTTCCTATTCCACAAATATTGTAAAAATATTAGACGTTATATAATTCAACAATGAACATTCATAATTATCGTGAAATACTAAGAAACAGCAATATTAATAAGGTTGCAACAATAAACCCAAATATACTAAAAGCAATAGTTTATTTGAAAACCCAACCATAGAAATAAGACAATAATAATATGCTGTAGAAAAGACGTCTTTGTACAGAAACTTTTAGAATAAAAATCAAATATTACAGGATTACCAGCCGACTGGAAAGGATAATGGTATAGTTATTAGCCAGGTTTGAAAAACAATGGTGATCGTACCAACAATAAGAAATAGATATTTTTGAAAACAAAGATATTTATAGAGTAGTAATATACTTAAACCGGAAATGTACTTTTAAACCCAGCTTATCACATTGTTTTTAGCATTCTCACCCGTTCCTATAGTTTCATATCGCTACATTTGAATACCGAGAAAACCTTCAAAGCGTAATCTGGTTTATGGACCCTCAATCTCCGTATTAATAAAAAGTATATCACTGCATTTGTATGAATATACATATTAGTGTAATAAATATGAATGCAGTAAAAGAAAATGTGACCATGTAA
The DNA here is from genome assembly GCA_015888305.1 of Antheraea pernyi. Lineage (NCBI taxonomy): Eukaryota > Metazoa > Arthropoda > Insecta > Lepidoptera > Saturniidae > Antheraea > Antheraea pernyi. The sequence goes on from MU159732.1 coordinate 27,554, forward strand.
TAGTTCGCCAGTTTTTTTTTTAACGAAATCACGGAAAAGAATGTTCTCTCCTTGTAAGAGTCTTGTAAGAGAATTAGTCAATTATTTATGTATTTATTCGTTCTTTTAGTGATAATCTATGAGACCATGTAACATAAAGTAGCCCGTGTAACATAAAGCTGTTAAGACCTTGCATGGTCAATAGCGTAGTCAGGTCGAAAAAAAAAAAAAACCATGTAACATTTTGTAATAAAAAAATAGAAGGACAGGAGATAAAATATTTTTTTGGTTTCTATGGACTTTTCTGGATTTTCTTAATATCTTGAAAACTAAACAAAATTATAGTGTCGGTATTTTTGTCTAGTCTTATTTGTCTAGACATATAAACCATACGTGTCGCCAAATTGGCTCTTATAACACACTGTGCAGTATAAGCAAAACTATATTATAAATAATTACGTAGTAATAATTAATCGATGTAGAGTTATAGGTACTAGTAGTAAAACAATTATTATTTATAACGTAATATTCGCAAAAAATTAACATAGCTTTATGGAGACTGTAATTGTTATGATAATTAAAACGAATATTTTAATGTTTCTAGTGTCCGGTACGTATTTAGCTATTTACATAGATGACTAAGTTAGATACATAATAAATAGTTAAATCGATAATTAAATAAATATAAAATCTAAATGTAATCATCCGATGCATCGAAATCATCATTCCCTACTTAATGAAAATTAAAAATGTAGAATTCTACAATACATAAACAAATAATGCTATACCACTAGCTATGTCCGCGGCTCTGCACGTGTTTGTTACTGTATCATGATATATTTTTTTAATATTACATAATAAACAATTACATTACAGCAAAATTCATATTGTGTAAATATTCTTATTTTCGAAATCTCTACATATACAAATTTGAATTACGACCGGTTGAATTATATAGAAATTGAAGCACTGCCGCGCCATCTAGTTGCAAATTTTAGCAAAATGGATACTAACCTTCGCCATGAGAGAACAGACGTGCCGACTTACATGGTCAACTAAAAAATTACAAAATGATTTAACCGTTATTCATTGTTAGTACATATCAGTTCTCGGTAATAGTAAATTGAATATGGACTATGATTCAGTTTAGACATACAATACATGTGTGCACACACTCGTTTCACGACACTTATGGTAAATATGTCGTTAAAACGTATGGACATCAGGTAAAAATGTAAGGTAGAGAAATGTAACCATTACACCAACGTGAGAATCGGCAAATATCAAAAGCCTTCGTCCATATTTATATTCAACATTAATAATTTCGAAGTATCTAGTAGTTACATCATACATATATCAATGTTACCGATATATACTTTTCTGTAGTTTTGTACTGTATCGTTTAATTAATATGAAAATTGTTAAAAATATATAGGTTCTGTGTTTTGAACCATTAAAAAATGAAATGAAATCTTGGTATCCATTCTTTCCTTATTTTTATGGATGTAAAAAGACTCGACCACGTTTTACATGCTTTATTATGAAGTTCCGTTTTCCCAATCTATTTTTAAATACATATTTGGTATATTCTCTTTGTGCTGTTCAAGGTTCTCATATCCACAGTAAGTACAACAAAGGTGCGAATGTAATTAACGAGCTAAGTATAATTTTAAATTAATATTATTTAAAATTGTAAATATAATATAAATGTATACATACAATAAAAAAAATACGAATAAAGCATTCATATTTAAAAAAAATTGTTTGTTACAAAACAAATCGTTGTTTGAAGTGAAAATGTTAACAATTAAACAGAAACAAACCAGTGTCTAATGATTGACTTCAAATGTTTTCAATAAATACTAAGTATCATATAAATTAATTTCTAATGAAATTGACGATTAAAATTGATGGAAAAAACTATATCTTTCATTTTAATCATTGATTGAATATGGAATAATTATTATAGTACGACATAAAATTGCAGGATAGTGATTTGTTTTACTATTTTAACTACCGACTATTCAAACCTCTAGCGTAGACTCAGTCCGGTGGACAACACATGCAACTTTAGTATTCCAATGAGTCGTCGGTATCTTGATCTTGCCAAGTAACCCGCACGATAATAACTGTTCTTTATAAACGTTTATATACTTCTTAGTATTTTTCAATTAGATGCAAATCCCGGTATTTGCATGTTCAATAAAATTATGTGGTAGAAAGAAAACAGATAAAACAGTAATGGAAAATACAAAAATTTCACACTGCACGCGATTTATGTAGTACAATTTCAGTCACGTTTTATTACAAACCGACAAATAGGTTTTTCCATACTTCATACATTTTGGTGTCTGACCACAACACAGACATTCAAAGTAAGCTGATATTAGAAAAGGCCAATATAGGCTATCAAGCTGATATTAGAAACCATCCCACCACTACCCAATAATTCCATCACTATGTTTTCCTTCAACAACAACTACAAATAACTAAGTTGAAAAAAATAGGACAAAAATAGTTCCGTATTCCTCTTTTAGCCATCAGCAGTAATTTGTCTCTAACAAATCCGTTGAAAAAATGATGAGATAATGAAAGAGAAATTTTCTACGTGGGTTTAAATAATATTTCTCGGATACTTCTCAGTTATTATTATCAAATTGTGTGAACAATGAAATCTTCCGTTCGAGGCGGCATGATGTCACACGAATCAATTAATAACCTGCAATTGAAACAATATCCTATCATGTCCTACGTTAACGGAGATCGTGACTGCATCGGTTCGTGCCATTGCGTTTGCAGAGTCTTGTTGTCCCACGTGAACTTTAAAAGATATAAGAATTTCTGCTGGTTCCCGCTCGCTTGAATGGACATTAACAAAAATGGCGAAGAATTAATCGAATCCAAAAATTATTATAAGTAGTTTAGAACTGTCTACGAAAAAATCCCTGATTGAACCTGAAAGGAACTGTGTTATTTAAGATTTGTAGGTATGAGCATAATCACCACGAGAGCCTTACCATTTTAAATTAGTAAATATACGCAAATTTCGAATATTTTTTTTGGTGCATGCTGTGTTTCGAACTTGCGGACATCGTATTGATATTCCACTGGTTAAACCACCAGATCACCACGGCAATATTTAAGTCAATTTCATATTTTAAATAATATTTAACTCCAATATCAGGGAAGACACTGGCAAAATTTGCATTTAACACCTTTTTGTTCACTATAGTATAGAACGCGGCATGTAAGACAAATGACTATGGATCACAAAGTGCAGAGCCGTTAGCAGCAACAGCAATCTCATATCGCCAAGGTTACGTTGTGCATGCACCATAAAACACTGTTTACGGCCGCTCACCGCCTGCGCCTAGTCTTTGTCTTTGGACATTGTCTCGCTCTTAAACATTTAATATTTCTGTACGAAGCGTTGCGGTTTTATTCCTTTTTTATTACACGCAGAAATAGTCTTTTTAATTGTCCTACACCAGATTCAATATGTAGAAATTACTGTAGTTCAGAAAAGGTTTACTGCCTACTCTTTTTTGTCGTACTTACATATCTTTAATATACAGGCGTATATTATTTTATAAGTTCTTCGAAACTTTACTATGTCGTGTTTCTTATAGGTTGTCTATCAACAAAGTGCTAAAAGATTTTTTTATTTGGCCTTAGTAGAGAGTGTCTATCTATCATATGCTAGATGTAACACCCGTAATAATAGCATGCTTAGGCGTATTATATTCCTGGATCAACTGATATATATCCAGGATTGGCAGGGTATATTTACCCAGCCCGCTAGCTATAACTATGCACATGGCAGTAGACCCACCACAGGGGTTTTCTTTTTAGTTTCGACATGTTTCGTAAAATGGCGACAACTGTGAGGTTCTCTCGAACCCTCATTATGCGTACGCTAGCGTTGTGGAATGGGTTACCCAGCACGGTTTTTCCTCATGGCTATGACATACGACTCATCAAGAAAGGACTGAAACGCGGTCTTCAAGGTCTGCAACAGAACAGTGAGATGCCCTTGTTGTTGCGGTTGTTTATAGGCGACGGTAGCCATTTACTATCAGGTGGACCGTCTATATATATATATATATATATATACATCTTGCTGTCGAGCGGCATGCAGGGCGGTATGAAGCAACAACTGCTGCGGGAATGTAGATAACTCAGTAGTGCCATTGTTTTTGTTTTTGTCACATGATCGGGTTCAGTGCAGATTGTTTCTGATTTTTGAAGTTGAAGTTGAGAACAAAATTCTTTTTTTAAATTATTTAAAATTAACCATAACAAAGACACCCACGACAGTCGGATATATTAATTATTTCAATAATTCTAACCAGTCATTTATGTTATTTGATTATGATTCATGTTATCGGCGCGCTGTTAACGTTCTTAATGCATTTAAAATGTGAAATTTATTAATTGAGTGGGTTCCATCGAACGAATCGTTTCTCGATAAATGTTATGTTAATTTTTTTAACTAACATTGTAATCAGAACCGGCGGCTTATTAAATTTGTAACCATTTAAGACCATTACCCTCCCGGCTATAGTTATAACTAAAATTTATTATAATACGTAGGATTATTTACGATTACGAATTTACTATAGTGATTTTGGATGTAGTTTCAAAAGCTGTATATAAACGTTATAGAGATCAATATAAGTAATGAAATAAAATATTTTTTGTGAAATTACTTCTTAACTCCTCGGCTGATTTTAAAATGGCGGATCATGGTTCTAATTTTTTTTTATTTCACGACATCGTTAATTATACATTTCATGGCTTAACAAAGATAAGTATACCAAAATAAATTTTACAAAAATTCATGATTTTACAAGTTTTTGCCGCCAACAGTCTGTTGACCTGTGCCTCTTGATGGCTGCATTCGTCTGTAAGGAGTTTAAAACTCTATCCGTGTTATTACAAAAAAGTTAAATACGTATTAAATACTTGGTTTAAAAAAGTTTCCTAATAAATGCACCACGCTCGCCCGAGGCAAGTTCGCGTTATCCTTTTTCACAAGTCTAAACTAACGTAACCAAAGCGAGGCAAAAGAGCAAGATGGCGAATATTCAGCGACCGCGGTGCATTTAATACGAGACCTTTTTAAAGCCAGGGTTCAATACGTATTTAACTTTTTTGTAATAACACCGTATGGGTTTTCAAGAGTATAAAATCAAATTGAACGTGTAAAATGAAATTTAAATACAATACTAAAGGTAATTCTTGTGAACGGAGATTGGTCGATTGCATCATCGTCCTATTTCGTTCTTGATTTTCATTGGCAACGTAGGTGTGGTTATTGTTTTGTGCCTATCGCTAACAGAAATTATATTATGTTCAAATGAAGCCATAATAACATGCAATCACCTCCTACAAGATCATGCACCAACAACCTGTAAGAAACACCACAACACTCTTTAAAATGTAGGTGTTAGATGACATCACAATAGGTGAAGCGATGTTTCGTTTTGAGAAGGAGAATACAGGCCACTTACGAAACCTGATGTCAACTGACTAGCTAGTGGGTAGTTACTACCAGGTACAGTCCACAGTTAACGCTCGGACAACAACGCCCACCGAAATTCCTCACTGCAACAGTACTCCAACGCAATGAGAACTCACAACTGACAAGTGGCCGCTTGTTTGTTCGCACGAATCGTATACATTCGAGTGCGTGACTCGTGGACAGATGGTTGTGAAGGGCCGCCGCATCGTACCACCGTCATACCTTTGCGTGCTTCGATATACAATAAGTTGCTCTACCGCCGGTCATATCGAGTGGTTAGCGGCTCTGTTATATTTCTCGAACCTTCTACATACATTATTGAAACACATTGTAAAACATATTAAAGGTGTTATACATCGAAGTATGGCAAATTTAAAAATTGTTTTTCACAGTATTTATGATTTTTTTTTACTATTTTTAAAGCGTTCATGTACATGTGAATGTAAACTAAATTTGCTTATTCAAATATAGTTTGTATTAAAATTAACTCTATATATAATATCTAAAGAATACGATCAAAGTCAAGTGTTAGTGCGAAATCAATATTATGTAATAATTAATAGAGATAATGTATAAAGATTAATTGATAAATATAGATAATAAGCAAATCGTTTGAAAATAAATTTCACACCCATTAAACAAAACTTATCTGCATAATATCGATGAATCAGTTTATTAATAACAATATCAACGGTTGCGGCTTCTGCTCCGATATCACAATGCTTAGAATACGTACACAAATACACACATACACAGAGATTTATATATAGATCAGGTGGGCGTACAACTGGATTGTAAATAATACGAGGTTCGACGCAACCGAACCATTGGACATTTCAACAGTAACTCACAGAATTTTAGAAAATGTTACAAAATAAAATATGCAGTGACACTGTTTTTTTATATCATAGGGGGCAAACGAACACGTGGGCCACCTGATAGAAAGTGATCACCGCCGTCCATAGACACTAGCAACACCAGGGGAGTCGCAAGTGCGTTGCCGGCCTTTTAAATATATGTATTTAATACTATGATTAATAAGTAAAAAAAATAATCAATATTCGACACAGACATGTAAAAAAAACCGTATGTGTGTAATTATGTATATACGTCAGAAATTATACTTCTTTAACTAAAAAAAATATAAATAACTTTAAAAGGCTTGAAAATTACTTTTCTATATGTCTATTTGTGTACAGTGTTCAAGTAAAATACTATAAAGAAGTATAATAAACTATTAATCAAATAATAATATAATAACAATAATTTCTAATGCCAATCTATCCGACTTTCTCAAATCAGACTGGTAGTTCCTGAGATCATAGCGTTCAACCAAACAAACAAACAAACAAACAAACAAACAAACTCTTCAGCTTTATATATTAGTATAGATTGATTGGCATTAGAAATTATTGTTATTATATTATTATTTGATTAATAGTTTATTATACTTCTTTATAGTATTTTACTTGAACATATAGAACAAATAAAAAATTGGAAATAAAAGTAGTATAAACTTTTTGAATACGAAAACAAAATAAACTTTGAAAATGTTAGCGTTGATACTTACCACATAACTTCAGAATTGGCAGTATGGATTAATTCCTTCGCCTATGAACTATTTGAATAGGAATTACTATTCTTTTTTATTTGAATTGCTACACTATGTAGTGATTAACTGCTACCTGGGCATTCGTTCGTGTGAAATTGATCAAACATATGTTACAACCGCGATAGATGTGTACCTTACTGGACTCCAATAATAATAAATATACCTAATTGAAAGTCATATATTTGTATGTAATATGAATTATATCATCTTTTAGGTCAATTTGGCAGCCATATTGTTTTATTTACCGCGTTTGCTTCTACATAACTCAGCGTTTATACCAAAGTATAAGAATAACTTAAGTATATCGACAATACGGGCATATTATATCTATATAATAAAAGATTTAAGATATATTATTCGATAATGTATTATAGCTTATAATTTTCATTACTTTCTTATATAGTGTTAGTGAGCACTGAGTTAGATATATAGTAAGTTGAGGTTCCAGGTATGTTGCTGATGATAAATCCCATCCCATTCAATATATTATTAGTATTCATATATCTAATGTACACGTTACATGTTACAGTAGATGGCGTTCGTATCGTAGTGACAAATGTTTGTTTGTTTGTTTGTTTGTTTGTTTGTTTGTTTGTTTGTTTGTTTGTTTGTTTGTTTGTTTGTTTGTTTGTTTGTTTGTTTGTTTGTTTGTTTGTTTGTTTGTTTGTTTGTTTGTTTGTTTGTTTGTTTGTTTGTTTGTTTGTTTGTTTGTTTGTTTGTTTGTTTGTTTGTTTGTTTGTTTGTTTGTTTGTTTGTTTGTTTGTTTGTTTGTTTGTTTGTTTGTTTGTTTGTTTGGTTGAACGCTATGATCTCAGGAACTACCAGTCTGATTTGAGAAAGTCTTTCGGTTTTAGATAGCTCATTTATCGAGGAAGGCTATAGGCTATATATCATCACGCTAACGCCAATAGAAGCAGAGCACCAATGAAGAATGTTTCAAAATCGGGCACTTTTTTCCTTTTGAGAGATTTCGTAAGTAGTAGTTATAATATTCGTTCAATAGGACAGGCGAAGGAATTAATCCATACTGCCAATTCTGAAGTTATGTGGTAAGTATCAAAGCTAACATTTTCAAAGTTTATTTTGTTTTCGTATTCGAAATTTTATACTACTTTTATTTCCAATTTTTTATTTGTTCTATATTACGTATTATAAAAATAAAGTTTATGTGTGTACAATTAAAATAACAACTTTTTGATGAATGGATATGGCTACAAATGACCAAAAAAAACTTTTTTTATACTTTGTCTATATTTTTATATTATTATATTTTGTCTGTTTGTTTGTTTGTTCTGGGTAATCTCCAACACGACTGGACCTATTTTAACGGGAATTTTACTTTTTACTGCCAGATAACCGAAATTATAGCGGTTGACATATTGTATTTTATTTGTCCGCGGCTTCGTCCGCATTACTTTGGGCCGATTTTCACGGGGTATTCACTGATAGATAACAGACCTCATAAAAAATAATTTAGGTTTTTTATTCGCCTTCGGACGCAGTGGAATATCCGTAATGCTTGAACTGATTTTCACGGGACTTTCACTGGAAGATAACTCACCTTATAAGAAGTAACTTAGACTATTTTATTTTGTTTCTCAAGACTTCGTCCGCAATATCCTTCTATCTCCTAATTGATTGGACCGACTTTCACGGGGCTTTTACGGGCAGATAACTAGCGGGCTCGGAAGACGTTGTCGCGCCCGGATAATAAAATGAAAACTTTGACAAATTATACCTAAACCTTCCCCATAAATTATCATTCTATCTACTGGTGAAAATATGGTAAAAAACTGGTGAAAATGGTAGTTTTTGACTTTATCGCGAACAGATAAGCTGACAGAGGACTTTTTTTTAACCGACTTCGAAAAAGGAGGAGGTTACTATGTTCGGTTGTATGTATTTTTTTATGTATTTTAATCGATATTTTAGTCAATTGTGAACCGATTTTAATGATTCTTTTTTTATTTGTTTTGGTACACTATGTAGTGATTAACTGCTACCTGGGCATTCGTTCGTGTGAAATTGATCAAACATATGTTACAACCGCGATAGATGTGTACCTTACTGACTCCAATAATAATAAATATACCTAATTGAAAGTCATATATTTGTATGTAATATGAATTATATCATCTTTTTGGTCAATTTGGCGGCCATATTGTTTTATTTACCGCGTTTGCTTCTACATAACTCAGCGTTTATAGCAACGTATAAGAATAACTTAAGTATATAGACAATACGGGCATATTATATCTATATAATAAAAGATTTAAGATATATTATTCGATAATGTATAGCTTATAATTTTCATTACTTTCTTATATAGTGTTAGTGAGTACTGAGTTTGGTATATAGTAGGTTGAAAATCCAGGTATGTTGCTTATGATAAATGCCATCCCATTCGATATATTATTAGTATTCATATATCTAATGTACACGTTACATGTTACAGTAGATGGCGTTCATGTCGAAGTTACAAATGTTTTTGAAAAAGCGTTTCTGTAATGTACACACCCACCGACAATTTTACATTTCTTTAATACATTTTAAAAAAGAGCGTGCGGAGCCGCGGGTAACAGCTAGTAAATAAATAAAAATACATACCGACAGTTAACCTCAAATCTATAAACTCACTTTAAAAAGTTTATAACATAAAAAAACCGCTTTAATCACGAATACTTACAATAGATTAGCATTCAACATAAGTGATCTAAAATCACAAACAAATACACATGTATATATATGTATGAATATATTTTTTATCTCCACAACATGTGTTGTATTCATATATATTTGAATAACTATCTTGAATATAGTTATCAGCTCTCACGAAAACTTGACAGACAATTGCCAACCAACTTCATGATGTCGGTGTCTCCACACAAAATCCACTCTCATATATTTTTCCAAACGTGCCAAGAGAAGTAAAACTTAAAAAATGTAGTTGGAAAACATAGCTTATAACTTTCTGTTTATATCTTATATTTATCTATTTCACCTAATAATAAGTACATCACAATATTACCGTCTCGACACGAATGTACATCGACAATCGCCGTCGTTTACTGTAATACACTAACTTGGAATTACTGCGATAGAAGCGACAGGCTAATCTGGTTTCGTGACGCGCTAAAGTATACTATTAAGGACCCTTTCCGTTGAGTATTTTTCAAAAATACGTTGAAAAAGCGTTTTAATAGTAAAGACGGCAAAACGTGTGTTTTTTTCTAACGGAGACGCAATGAAAAAGGTAGGACTTAGTCGAAAGAAAGAAGCTTTGCACATATTACATATATGTTTAAGCAAGAGTATTATGACAATTAATAATGTGTCTCATAAAATCAATGTTGTTTATCGTGTTTCGATGAAATGTCGAACACGATTCAAAACGATCCGACATGCATTAGAAATCTGTACAGATTACCTACACCTTGACTTATTCTGTTTCAAATTTTCAATAACGGAATTTCCTATCAAGATGCTGGTAATACGTTCATACGATCATTTATTTGCCGAAAGTTATTGAAGAACTCCGTAAAAATAACCAAAAATACCTTCTTTGTACTATGAAGATGCCAGCCTCACACGGCCAGTCAGAGAAACGAATTTTTGATAGGGAAAAATAATATGGATCACCCTGCATAAATACAGGTCCCGGTCAGGTACCATGCGACTTCTTATTGTTTTCAAAAAATCAACAATTATGATGTCAACGATTTTCAAGACTGAAAGAGGCTGTTGAAGAATAAAAAAAACATATGTCCGAAGTCACCACAGTAGAATAGCATAAATATTTTCAAACCGATTTATTCGTATAAAATAGTGCATTGAAAGTAAGGAAAAATATTTTGAGAAACAATAAATTCATATTTGACCAGCCATTGTATTTTTTTCCTATTCATTCCGGAAATGTTTAACGCGCCCAAAGTCTCTATGGTCTAGAGGCGACCATTAAAGAATTCGCAAAACCCAAATTGAGCAGTCATTTGATCACTTCCAATGATACAGGCTATTATTATTATTGGGAGGTGAAATCGAGTCTGAAAAAATATGACTCAAATATAGTACCAGGAATTCGATTTATCACTAAACAGTATTACTAAGGTAATTGGAATCATGACAGTGCACATTTTATTTTTCAACGTGCAACACGATGCTGAATTCTCCTCGGATTTCCCAATACGAAATCATTGACCTCACGTTCGGTTGTCCGATATTTGTAATTACCTAACTTCGATATCACTAACTAAATTGAGAAAGCACGTGTTAGTTTTTCAGTATAGAATATATAAATCATAGAGTATATATAAAGTCCGCTCTTTTTCGGGATGCAACCTCCGACCTCTTAAATTAACAATATGTATAAGAACACACAACAGTAACTACTTGTTTTTTTTTTTAATTTCTGAATGGAGAAAAAACATAACTTTTTTTTCGAACTGTCTACGCTATTGGCCTAGCAACGCAAAAAATATGAATTTAGTATTGTATTTTTCCATATTATATAACGAGATAGTGATTTTTATTAGAAGTAGAGGTTTTGGTAATATTTCACCGAACAGACAACTTTTAAAAGTAGTTTAAAAAAATGTAGACACTCCTTTCCACAACGACACTATTATACATGAAGAAAGCATACGATAAAACATCATTGTTAATTCAAAACTGTTTCCTATATTTATCTTGTACACGTTTTACACAACAATGAAACGTAAATTTATGAATGGATCCGACATTGACACATTGATAATAGACGAGGCGGTGAGTAATTCCCATCAAATCGAATCGTCTACGATCGCTATTACCGAGCGGCCGCGACCGCGTCGACGCGGTCGAGGTTGGGGGAGGAGAGGGGGAGGGTTTGAAGGCAGCAGTGGAACATCGTCCGAGGTTCGCGAGCACCCCGACATCGCGACACTGTGACCCTCATACTGTTACGATTTATTACTATTACATCCAGCGTAGTAGTGACCGATTGTGCAACTTGTATATCTGTGATTTTGTCGCGGCCGATCACTTTAGATATAAATATTCAACATGGCTTGATGATTGGTTTTCATAGTATATGTCTAATTTTTTTTTTTAGTAAAATAATATTTGATTAGCCTTTGTTTAGGTGAACTTTTTAATGCCGATATATGTTAAAACAATAGCATTATCTTCTTTTAATATGGCAACCAATAAGCAGCATACTTACCGTAAAACCTTACAAAATTACCCTATCGAGTATTGACTACGCAGGTCAACTACTCATTTTCCACGAGATCTCGGAGATCTCGGCGTACGAAGAGTGCTCTCGTAATCCGCTACTAGGTGCCGTCACGGCAATCCATAGATTTCCAGCCATCGCGGCTACACTACAACGGCTCGCGCGCGCAGCTGTTAAAAAATAAATAACTCAAATAAGATAGAGTAAATCGCGTATTTACGTCTATCTTCCCCTAAAAATAACCGTCAAACAATAATAATAATTTTTGTTTTGTCTATTTTTAGACTTCGGTGCCGTCACCGTTAGTAAATTTAAATTCAATCTTATAAAATGCGTGTTGCGCCCACGCTTTTGTAATCGATCCCTATTAGCTCCCGCACACTTCGCGGTTCTCAATAATATCTCGAGCCTAGGTCGTCCCCGCGCGGAGCCCTCTTGATATTATTTACGCGATACAGTGACTCACCTACATCACTTGAACAGACATATGAGATCATCTCTCTCACACACGTGCACATATATACACATGGTGGGAGGGTTTTGTTTTTTTTTCCCTCATCGAACTGAATCGAATAGTTTAAGTTCGTTTCAATCCGATATACACGTATTCATTGTGAATCATGCAATTTCGATTGTATGGTTCACAAATGTATATATGTATGAATAGCTTAGAATAGTTAGCCTAGACAGACGCGTCTTTTTCCGTAACAGCCCAAACCGAGGTGTGCGTGCACCCTTGTGTATGTTACCCAAAACCAAAATCGGCTGAGTGCCCTAAGCGCTCGGCCTTAGTAGTCCGGTGAAGCTGTAAAGACCTTGCCAGGTCAATAGCATAGTCAGTTCGAAAAAAAAAAAAAAAAACTTACAAAATTACCCAACTCATATTATGAGTTTGCCCAGAAGGGTATATTTTAGAAATATTGAAACATTTTTATAGTATGTTTCTTTTAATGTAAATTTTAGATATTTGAATATATTTCTGACAACACTACCCATAAGCAACAATCGCCAAGACCACTCTAGTTTGACGTTAGTCCGTCTCAAAGTTATTATCGTAATTTGCGCGCCAAAAGCAGAGTAAAAAACTTTCGATAACATTTTATTGTACTTTGTAACAAATAATAAAGATATATCGAATATTTAACCAGATATCTCACTCGGAGTCGTAAATAAGTCGGTGAGTAATGTCAAATTACTTTTTTTGTAACCGTGTGTACAACTTTGCTCACCTTTAATCATTGCTAAGGTTGTCATTTCAAAATGCCATTAGAAATGACATATATTTATACTTATTTTGTTTTCCATTAATTTCACAACCATTCACTTTTGGTATGTAATAGTATACAACTGAAATCGCGTTGTTAATCTGACAAATATAATTTACAATTTTTTTCAGAATTGAACTTCTTTGCATTCTTATAAATCTTTTTTTTATGTGATCACCTTCGTCCGTAGACACTAACAACATCAGGGGAGTTGAAAGTGCGTTGCCAGCCTGTGTTTGGGGGAAATGGAGGGAGGGGGTGAGGAGAGGGGAGGGGATGTGGGCCTCCGGCGCTCTCACTGACCGAACGAAACGCAACAATCCAAGCATTGTTACTTCACGTCAGTTTTCTATGAGAGGGTGGTACTACCCCGGGCGAGCCGACCCATTCATGCTGAAACCAGTAATAGCTTCAGCGTGGGTCTACCACCTACTACATCTTTTTTGAAATTACTTAATACTGGTATATATAGCCAGGACGAAATATGATTATGAGTGTATATAGATTTTGACAATTTCATCGAATCAACTATTAATGTAATCAGCATGTAATAAATTATTAACGCAATAAGCAGTAACTATTAGAGCGGTACATATTTAAACGATTGTAAAGTTTTGTAAATAACGTTGACGACTTTTCATACAGACATCACGACAGCCAAACTCATTACAGCTCACTTCATTCTCATTAGATCGTAATTAAAAAACGTTTTAGTAACTACTCACGCAACATCAATTAATGGTTCGCAGCGTAGATGGACTGTTGTATGTAGTACATGGAGCTATTTTTTACGTGTATCTTTATTTCATAAAAGACCCATTACTTGGTGTTAATTGTACATATACACGTGGATACAATTTTATCATTTTTAAGTACTGTGAAATGTTTAGGCATAGCGGTCCGAAAAAGCCCCGTAACCATAATGCAGTTACCACAAACACGGAAATTCATTAATTATATTGAATCTATTTTCCTCTACATTCAAACGATCTATATGAATAAATTAAATGGAAATGCCTGTTCGTTATGACAAAATAACAGCTTATTTTTACTATAATATTTTAACATTAAAGTACAAATAGTAGGTATTTATAACAAAAATTCTACTTTTAAACGTTTTGTATGTCTCTCTTTTTGTTCCGGCTAATTTTCGAAACAGTTGGACTGATTTTGACGGGACATTCTGTGGTAATAGATAACGTTGTAGGAAGTAACATAGGCAACTTTTATTTTAGACATAAAAACATAATCCTTTATTATAACACAAACGCAGACAAAGTCGCGGGCTGCTGCTAATCTACAATATTTGTACAATAACACATTTTTTGCCATTCGCATAAAAATAAATTATAATGATTATTTATTTCCAAAATATTACAAGTTTTATCATTAGAAAAAAATAAAGTCACCGAACACAAAGATAAACCTTTATTACCTCTTATTATGGTCGAATTTTGACCACTGTACGATCATTACTTTAAATAAAAGGTCCACAATAAAGGGCGTACCCGAATATCGAAAGAAAAATAAATATTCATAAGAAAAAACAACATTTCCACGCTGAAGAGCTCAAAATAATTCTACGAAAAGCGAATTTATGAATGAATCCGACATCGGATACTGAACATAAATTTACACGTAACGTAGTAGTAAGGTCACGAGAGTACAAATGCTATTTCCGTCGATTCACTGACGATACGAAACGATATATACAATTTTAGTCGAAGTAGTAATAATTACCTACAACTCGGCGCCCTAGCCAGATTATTGTATGAGACATCAGTGTTATAGTACACTCGATATAGCACTAATGTTATTTTGAGTCATTTTTTCGAAACACAAATCCTAGTTATATTTTTCATTTATAGAGAAAGTGTAGCTGTAAGGATATAAAACCAATGTCAAAATCCTGAAATTGAAGAACTACCATAAATTACCATAAACTACCATAAATTTGTACCAACAATCCTGGTCGTTTATTTGTGAATAACTGATTTACCGGGATACCAATTTTATTCTAGAAACACTAACAACAGCTATTAAATATTAATGATAAGTAATTACAATAGACATATACAGTCATGTTGTTGTGAGTTTTATATACATGGTTTTTCTTTTTTTTCTAACTGCATAAATTTTGTTCCTCTATAAATGAAAAAACTACATATAGTGAAATGTGGAGTCGAATGCAATGGTTAAAAGGATATCGCTCATCAAGTAGGATACAATTTGACGAAGATAAGGTAAAGCCGTTTCTTCTTTCACTTACTCCAGATTATGTTTCTCCAGCAAAGCCAAATTTTGGCTCTCATAATCCTATGTTGGAAATTGAGATCTCCATGCAGGAGCTTGATAAATGTATCAGAATGAAGGATACATCTCCTGGATGTGATGAAATTTCGTATTCAATGGTAAAGTGGCTTCCTAATAATGGGAAGTCTGCACTGATAACATTATTCAATACCTTTTTCTTTCGATCATTTGTCCCTACACAGTGGCGAAACATAAATGTAATTCCTATCCCTAAACTAGGAAGACAGGTTAATGAAGTATCATCCCTTAGACCAATTTCACTAATGTCCTGTATATGCAAAATTTTTCATTCTATTATTAAATTAAGGTTAGAATGGTTTTTTGAAAAATCGAATACGTTTTCAGTTAATACTATAGGTTTCAGAAAAACACGTTCCTGCTTAGATGGTATAACGGAACTAGTGACTCAAATTCAAGTAGGTTTTCTGGAAAAAAAGCATACAGTTGGGTGTTTTTTAGATATCGATAATGCCTACAATAATGTAGATATCAAAGTTTTACTAAATAATTTAGATAAATTAGGTGCAGGAAAAAAAATATGTGAATACCTTTGGAACTTTTTTAACGAAAGATATATTCAGATTAAAATCAATGGAATTTACATTTTTTCTGTATTTGTTTAACTTTGTGAATGTAACCATTTGAAAGTGAGTTTTTTTAAAATTATGTCTGTTGTATTGATTAATCTGTGGTATATTATTTGCTTTATTATAAAGCAATCCTCCCAGGAAGCCTTTAAAACGACAAGCAAACCAAGTGTTATGTTTAGTTACTTTTATTATGTCCTCGACCCTTCTTTTCTTATCTTATAAATTGTAAGCTTGTCATACCTGCATATTGACGGAGAATAATTTGAAGCTGTCTAATGGTTAAAACCTGACATTCTTGGTAAAGATTATCTGTCGGGTACCTATATCGCCGGAAAGAAATCACCTTCAGTATGACTCGTTGAACTCGTTCTAGAGGTAGCTAAATGGATTTACTCGTTCCCCCCAAGACGGAACGCAGTAAAGTAGAAGTGACTGCCATAAAGCGAAATATATCATTTTCACAATGTTATTGCCTGCTACTTGTTTAATAGATTTAAAAATTGGTATAAGCTTACAGATGCGATATAATAATGATGAAATATGATATTGGAAATTTTATTGTACAGTACCCAAATATTTGGTGTTTTTAATTTCATCTAAATTAGGGCAATTACAATAGTCAATGTCAGTTAATGTATTCGGACATGATGATGAGTGTACAATCAATCTTAGAACATCGAAGCTTAGATATTTTTTGGATTCGATTAACGCAATGCCATTTTTTATACGCAAAAAAGCGTACGGGAAGCAATTAGATGATTATATTATGCAGATTTGGGAAAACAGCCTATCAAATATTGACTACGTTAAGTTTTACGATATACTAGCAACCACCTGCGACTTCGTCCGCATTAAATTCAGTAAAAAAAATAATAATATACAGTTTAGCGTCGTGCCTCCAGTCATATCAAATTAAGTATAAGAAGTATGATTTCTATTATGCATACAGAATTGATTGCTATCTTAGAAGCCTTATCTTATATACAAGATTTAAAGTATAATAAGTTTGTAATATATACAGATTCCAAATGTGTAATTCAACATATAAGTAAATGCAGTTTACCTAACTTTCGTGGCATTCCTCTGGCTTATTCAATTATTAAGTTGATACAAAAACTTGTAACTTTTGATAAATCTATTGTAATACAGTGGGTGCCTTCTCATATTGGAGTAGAAGGAAATGAAATGGTAGATAGACTAGCAAAAGAAGCTATAGAAGAGGGAATTTTATATGATTGTTTACCAACATATAACGATGCTACAGCAGAGTTCAAAAGAAATGCAGTCAATTTATGGTCAGAATATTTTAATGAAAGGTCGTTAACGAAAGGTATTTGGTATAAGACGATCCAACCATCTCTGGGATCGGTCCCATGGTTCCAAGACTCCAATATGAGAAGAAGCATGATCGTCTTAGCTTTGAGAATTCGTTCTGGGCATATTCCATTGAATAAGTTTAACTTCTTAATGAGAACAAGGGAAAACAGCAACTGCGAAGTTTGCTTTCAAGAAGAAGACGTGTATCATATTGTAATGGAATGTGTCCGGAACGAATCCCAAAGAAGACAGGTATTTAAGAATACTTATAATATAGGTGTTTGTAATGAAATATTGTCACGCCCAACATCGGAAGAAGCCAAATTAATCTATAATATGGTGGACGTCGGTATAAGGGCAAGAATGTGATTGTAATATTGTTTTTCAATTTAGCCTTTTTATTAGTATTTTTAAGATGTATATCTGCAAGTTATTTTGTAAAGTGTGATTGTTTGTAGTATGGATGAGGGTGGTGTGTTCTCTTTGAGCAAACCCTCAATAAAAATAAAGAGAAAAAAAAAAAAAACTGACTACGCTATTGGCCCTCACAGCTTCACCGGACTACTAAGGCGAGCGCTTAAGGCAATGACCCAACCTCGGCTTGGGCTGTTGCCCTGGATGCAAATTCGTGCGCGAGTTTTATGTGATTTCACGAAGTTATTCAAGATCGTAATTTAGGACGTGTACCTACCACAAATGACTTTTACCTTTTAAGTACTACAGATTTTTTTTATTTTTATTGATTTGTATTTTAAATATATTCTATGATTTACAATCAAAACCAATAAATTCTAGTATTTCATTAGAATTATTTAATCTATAGAGTTATGATTTCAGTAATGATTTCTTGACGAAGTATATTTTCCACCTAGTTCACATTGAGCCAAATGATCTTTATTATAGATTCATTATAACAATTGGAGTCATAAATGCCAAATAATATTTTATCAACTTTCTTTAGACGTTCTTTAATCAATTCCTGCAAATATGTATACTGTGTACCTGGGTTATATTATCTGTACATTCTTTATAAAGAACTTAGAGTTATGTATCACAAACTCAAGCACTCTTGGGGACTTTTTATAACACTATCAATATAATTTTCATATCAATATGATAACTAACAAACGAGAATGTAATCTTTGTAACTTATAGCTTTATAAATAACTAAATATTAAACTTATCATTTCAAACGTAGTAGAATTCTATTAGTAATGCGGTAGAGAGTCAGAGTACAGGAGAACCGACGTCGGCTATATCCGTCCGGTTGACTCGCCGTGGGAACAGTTCACGGCGGCGCGGCGTCCGAGGTGTGAGCGCAACCCGCCGGCAAACTGACCCGCTTTCTGTTGCGATTTGTTACACAACAAAATATCCGCATAACAAAATAATGTCGCAGGAAATTATTAACCGTTAATTTATTTCATATACTGTATCTCACGTCAAGTACGGTATTTCTAAACTATACTCCTATATATTTAATTCTTAAACCAATTAGGAAAAATATTAAAAATCTTTTCGCGACGACATATACACCTGACAACACGAACACATCAAAGCGAATCTTTTGCTTTATTACGTTTCGGGAACAAACAAGGTATATCCAGCAACCTAATGCAGGGCGGCGTGACCGCGACAACCAGTGAGGGATAATATATCTCAATGTAATAATAATATTGAAGCGATGATGACTCAGTCGATAGCGTGATTGGACACCGCGTCGATAGACGTAGGTTCGAATTCTAGTAACTAATTTGGAGTTTTGGTTAACGAAAACATCGTGATGAAGCCATAGTATGGGGGCTTTTTCTTAATTTGGCTGACTAACTACCATTCACAAGTTGAAAATCTCTCGCCTAGCACCGGTTGGTGTGTTCTGCGCTTGAGAACTAGCTGTCTCTAGGTTTAACGTGTTTACAACCTGAGACCACATCGTCATCTAACACCACATAAAATTGTGGTCGAACGTTAAAATCTACGAAATATAAAAAAAATGGCTGCCGTTAGTTTTGGAATGTACTGTTCTTACCATCAGACACGGTGCAGATAGATCGATTTGTAGTGCTACAATAAAAAAAAATCGTCGAACAGAATATTCAAAGCACAAAATAATATATACCGTACAGTCCTCGTCAATCTTTTTGGCCACTCTGAATATAGCCGTGAGTTCAGTGTTGCGTGTTATTTAATCAGAGGTTTACTATAAAACAACGTTAAAACATTATTATAGAAATCTTAAATTGGAATTTATCTATACTTAAATTGTCTCGACGCTACTATATATACATATAATAAAAAACGTATTTATACCTATTTTTTTGTTCTGTGCAGATATATTCAAAGCGGTCAAAAAGTTTGGCGCTGACCGTACGTCAAGACTATAGAAAGTTAATACACTCAACACAATACAACATCGTCGTATTATATCTTCACGCGATATTTAAAAAACAAAGTATACATTAAAGTGACTCTTTAAGATGCGTTCAGAGAGACCGCTTTGGGAATCACAGCTTTAGAAATTTAAACAGTTTAATTATGTCACAGGAAGTTGTATCACACTAGTGTTCGGTGAATAAATTTAAATAAGGAAAAAAAACAGTTTAATTACAAAATTGAGAAAGTATCACAACGAAATACAAAGTTCGTTCCGTTGTATTAAGTAAGATGTTTCCTGTTTCTTTTTCTATACTATGACTAACTTTGCCCGCGGCTCTGCACGTATTTGTTAGTATTCGTTGTACCAGATAGTAAAAAAAATGTATAATATTCTTGGTTTTTACATGTCTATAACTAATCTAAAATTATGCATAAAGTATGCTAAAGCAGTTGATATAATTGAATTTATGGTTAAAGCTAAGTGACGAATATAATAGTTAAGTGGACTGTATAAATATCTTCTCTATGAAAGAACACACAGGTATTCAACTTTCATGGTGTTTGTATTCAAGTTTTTTGATCTTAGATAAGTATAATAACACTAGTAACATTCGTATAGATTTTTTATTTTATTTATTTATTTAAACTTTATTGTACCCCAATTACATATATATACATTTCAAAAACATTTCACGTTTTATTAACGGTACAATGGGCGGCCTTATTGCTATTAGCAATTTCTTCCAGGCAACCTTTGGATGGATTTTTCAATGGAGTAGAATCAGGGGTATTCTGGGTGTACAGGAATAAATACTAGGTAATACCACCTAAGATAGTGGCACGTAACTGTAATATAATAATGTAATAACTATAAATAATATAAAATATAATAACTGTAATGTAATATAATATAATGTAATGCAATATATGATATATATATATATATGTATAGATTGATAAATATATACACATAAGCGAATTTTAAATAGATAAATAGTGTTTTTTGACAGAGTTTCTAAAAATGCCCATCGTCTGCGCCCATCTTATAGAAATCGGTAGAGCATTCCATAGTCGGACAGCCTGGATTGTGAAAGACTTGGCGCTGAAACTAGTGGAATGAGCAGGGACTTCTAACGTTAAATCATCTGATGACCTTAAATTTAGAGTATGCCTATCGCACAGGAACTGAAAACGATTTTTTAAGTACAGAGGAGCGATAGGGTTAAAGAGAGTACCGTATAGAAGATAAAGAGTGCGAGCGTTCCGGCGTAGCCTCACAGGGAGCCATTTTAGTTTTGTTCGAAATTCTGATATGCGATCAAACTTACGCAAACCAAATATGAACCTAATACATAAATTTTGTAGTCGTTCCAGTTTATCAAGTTGAGCTTCAGTAAGATCTAAATAACAAGTATCAGCATAGTCGAGGATAGGAAGGAGAAGGGTTTGTGCAAGCGAAATTTTAGTGGGAATAGGGAGAAAATTACGGAGTCTTCTTAGGCATCCGGCTGACGCGAAAATTTTCCGACTTAGTTCATGAAGCTGTGGACCCCAAGATAAATTTTTGTCAATATAAATTCCTAAGTTTTTTACTTTATCACATACAGGAAGGATAGTACCTTCAAAGATGATAGGTGGGAGTTGCATTTTCTCAATCTTTACAGTCATCCTAGGGCTGCCAATAATTATGATTTGGGTTTTATTAGGATTCATTCTGAGACCATAGGCTTTACTCCATCCACTAATGCGTGTCAGGTCACTGTTAATAGTATCGATAGCTTGTGACAGGTTGTCGAGGGAAGCCTGTGAATAAATTTGTAAATCATCAGCATATAAATGGTAAGAAGAAAGTAAATTGTTGGATATAGAATTTATGAAGATTCCGAAAAGTAATGGAGATAACACACCACCCTGTGGCACGCCAGTAGAAGTCGCTGATAAGGAAGAAAAGGTTTCGTCGATACGAATACGTTGTCGACGACCAGTTAGATAACTTCGAAACCAGTCATTAGCTATTACAGATACATTAAGTGAGTTTAGCACACCAAGTAGAACATCAAAGTCAACGGTATTGAACGCGTTACTAAAATCGAGCAAAGCAAGGATCGTTAATTGTCCGCGCTCCATACCTGACCGGATGTCGTCAGTTATATGTGTCAATGCTGTGGCAGTACTGTGACCAGGACGAAAGCCTGACTGAAAAGGATTAAGAAGATTATTTTTGCAAAGAAATGAGTTCAACTGCTTATAAACAAGTCGTTCTAGAACTTTAGCAAGAAAAGGTAATATAGAAACAGGACGATACTCTGAGAACAGCACAGGATTGGATTTTTTAGGAATAGGTATGATATAAGCATCTTTCCAGGCAGCTGGAAAAACGCCACTCGTCAAGGAAAAATTGAAAATATGACAAAGTATAGGAAGAACTTCTTCTAGAATTAATATAATCATTTTACGACTGATCTCGTCACTGCCTACAGCTTGCGATGTAATCGCCATGATGCTCGATTTAACATCAGTAACGGATATCTGTGTAAATTTGAAATCGTCATAGCTAGGTTTTGGCAATGATGACAGATACTGTAGTGTGTTAGCCTTGAGATAAACATCATAGATGGTTGAAGAAGAGAAATGTTTATTTAGTGATTCGATGTCTAGGCCTTTGGGAGTTGTAACTTGGCGAGCTTTACCAACACCTATTTTTCGTAGAAATTTCCAGACTTTTGCAGGGTCACTAGCTGCAACTGATTCGTGAATATATCGACGTTGGGCATCCCTGCATACTTTATTGCAGTGGTTACGAATATCCACATATTTTTGCCAATTTGAATGATTTGAGTGACATTTATATCTAGTCTTGGCCACTGCCTTTTTATGCATAATTGCTTTGATATTGTCTGTTAGCCATGGTGATGGGGAATGTTTTAACTTTATAGGACGTATCGGTGCATGGTTATCATAGAGCTGAAGTATTGTTGAATTAAAAATTTGTAGTTTTTCGTCTATAGAGTGAGAATTTTTTAGGAGAGTCCAGTCAATGGTTCTGGTATTTTCAAGAAGGTTCTCTAGCTTTATACCTCCAAAATTACGCTGTAAGATAATTTTAGATCTGTCTTTAGGCGGGCGAATGTTGTAAGAGAGGAAAATTAGATCGTGATATGAAAACGCATCAGCTGAACATTGACCATGTTTTGTGACATATTCAGTGGAAGTAACGATGGCTAAATCCAGTAAGGAGGGTACAGAGTTTGGGGAATGATGTGTAGCACTAAGAGGAAGAATATTCATATTGCTTGAATGTAAGACAGAAGCCAGGGAGTGCGACCGAAAATCATTCTTTAGGAGGCATGTATTGAAATCACCCATAATGATGGTATGTTTGTAAGAGGGGGTCAAATTTTCAAGAATATTTTCGAAGGAAGCAAAAAAGTTAATACGTGATGAAGGACAATAGTAAACACCAAGAAGAAGTTTCATGCGTTGAAGCTCAATTTCTAAAAAGAGATGCTCGCCTGCGTCTGGGAGAGGTGGCTGTGTTGACATGCTAAGAATATAGAAAGGAATGTGTGAACGTAAATATATGGCGACACCACCACCGGCTCTATTTTCGCGATCATTTCTTATTAACTGAAAGCCAGGAAGGGAGTAAGAAGTGGAGGGGAGACATGGTTTCAGCCAAGACTCAGAGACAAGAATGGCATGGATATTTTTACTGTCAAAACTTGCTAACATATCAGGGAAGTGTGCTGGAATGCTTTGTGCATTTATGTGAATAACATTGAAGTTTTTCATACTACAACAAAATTGAAACTCAAGAGTTTCAGCCAGAGAGGGCATGTTATGGAAACTATCACTACTATTATTACATGATAATAAATCACTAGTGTCGCTGCCACTGTAGCAAGGTGAATCGGTCATTATGTAGTATTAAAGTTACAATATAAATACTTATAAAATAATGTGTGTAAACAAAATAAATATATGTTATATGACTCACAATAATAAATAATCTTACTAAACGACGTATAAATTTATCCATCGGCCAGTTGAGTGTTAATATATAAGAAATTCACAAATTATATTTCACAACAAAAAGAAGAAATACTAATGCATGATACAAAACTCATATTCTAATAAATCGCAACCCAACTTATTTCATCAAAGATTACTTTTGATTAAAGTAGTCACAACAAATACAGATCTAACAGTTGGAAGTAGTCTTATCAGTCTTAGTTGGTGACTGTTTAACTAAACGTGAGAGACATGCATATTAAAATAATCGAGTCTACAAGGATCTTTAACAAAAATAACCATATCGTTATCATGTCAGTAAGCATTTCAAGTAGGTAGTTGACAAAAGTTAATTAACAAAAAAGTGAATACAATGTTAAAGTAAACAAAGTGTCAGAATGAATAAAAACTAAGATATTATAATATGTTATAAATAAGAGAGTTATACGATCTTGATAAATACGTTTACTTTTTAGCAGTTGCCCGTTTAGGTCTTGCGACAGTTTTCGTGGAAACCATTGGTTTAACGGGATCTTCGGGTATACATTTATTCAGATCCGCTAGTGAAATGATTCGATGTCGAGTTCCATCCGGTGTCAGAACGAAGACATGACCTTCTCGGGTCCAACACTTTTCCACACCGAATCTCTCACGAGCTGTCATGAATATACTGTGCCGCGATTTAGTGAGAAACTCGGACAGAGTTACACCAGTGTTTTTTAATTTAGATTTGCTAAACCACAGCTTATCCCGGATCACTACACTCTGGAGCTTCAGGAGAATCGGTCTTGGTTTGTGAACTGATGAAGGCCGTCCCATCCTGTGGCACCGTCGTATATCAGTGCTAGTGAAATCTGACATTTTGAGAGTGTCCTTGATAACATTTGATACAACATCTGCGACTGACTCATTCTTCTCTTCTGTCACACCGTGCAGTAAAAGCATTTTTCTTCGTGACCGCATCTCTAGACTGTCGACTGTTCTAGCCAACAGTTCCATCTGGCGATGGAGAGACCCCAGAGCCTCCACTACAAAAGATTTAAATGTTAAAAAATCAGTAGACAGACTGATAGTGCTGGGAGTAGTGCTGGGTACTTTCTGAAGTTCAGCTTCGAAGTTCGCCATCCTTTCATGAAACGTCACCATTAATTCCGATAGTGATCCTTGTAAGGATTCCATGTTATATATTTATTGCTGTTAAATAGGAAAACACCACTGGACCGACAGGTATTTTACACTAACATTAATCTAACACTATTTAAAACTCAATAAGCTTATTTCTTCTTAGATTTAAAATAATTACAAGAGGAGCAGAAATTTTCGCAGTTAATAGCCCGCCTACCCGCGTTTTTGACATCTGGTGAAAATTTTAATACCCTAAACTAATATTATAAAATTGAAAGTATATTTGATTGTTACACTTGTTAGGGGTATAGAAAAGGACATCGGGTTCATCATTTTACACCCATAAAAAAATTACTGTTCCCGAGATATAGTTTAATACATTAACCCGAGCGATGCTGCGAGCAAAAGCGATTCGCAAAAGGAAGCCAATATGACAAGGATTTGTGGTACGCACTTAGAACATTTTTATTCCACCGAATATATTGTGAAACAAACTATAATAATATAAATATGAGATAGCGATAAAATTTCCGAGAATCTCATTAAACGTTATGATTTATAATAAGCAAGGTAATTACGTTAAACTATTTCTTGCATCAGTTTATAAGACGTAAGGTATATTTAACGATTACGATTTGTGAGAACGCATTGATATTTAAATAACGCCTACGAATCTACATTACAAGATATACCGTATTAAAATCTCTCCAGACTCGAAGGAAACATAAATTCCGTGTAAACTTGTAATAAATCAATTAGCGAGTTATAAAATGTAACGAGTATATATATTGTGTGTTTAAAATATGTACATATAAAATACGTTAGCTGTCTGAGTGAGCTTTTATTACTCAACGTTCTTTTAAATATTTATGCATATACTTCATGATATAATGTATTAATCCGATATTCAAATATATCGGATTAATATACAAACAATTTTACATATTTTTTTATTTAGCGTGTATGTTAAAATTTATCCGAGCTTTAAATTTTTCCAAAGACATGCTTGAAAAATTCATATATAATAAAATATATTATTAAAAACACGAACAAGACTGTAAAGAATGTTACAAGCGATTATTACTAAATAAAAAAACATAAAGATGAAAATAATAATAAATATTTACAAATAAAAGCATTGCTAACAAGCGATGAACACGTTAGATCAGTTACCACAAACAAATAAATTACAGCGATGCATCCGATGTAACATGATACGTTATAAAACGCGCATTAAACAAATTCCAATCTCAGAGCGACAGATAAAACAATTAAAGCCCATCGAATCAATCATCGTTTGTAGGAGGATCATTTTTCAGTGATTTTACAAAAGGAAGATAAAACTACATACAACGTTCCTAACGGAATCGGATTGAATCAATTAAATTTCTAAAAAGAAATGTGTTTTTAAATTCAGTAGCAACAGTGTAAGGCAGAAGTTCCCAAAATATGCGTCGCGGCGCCCTGGTGCAAAGTAAAGAGGGGCGCCGCGCTGTGAAGCCCTCGTTTTAGCCTTTCTCTGATAGCTTAACTTAGTTATTCCTGGGCACAACGTAAACCATTAAACTGGGAATTTAGCACACACAAATTCATGTTGTGGATGTTTTAATATTTGTGCCTATCTCTTTAAATATTGTACGTATTTCTATCATCTGTATTTACTTCGACTACTAATTAGCTAGGTTAGGGGGCCGGCCGTGACAAAATACGAAACTTAAAAGTGCGCCGCGGACTGAAAAAGTTTGAGAACCCCTGTGTAAGGGAAGGTTCGGGGCGAGGAATGTCACGCGGGGTGCGGACGCGGTGAGTTGGGAGGAGGGGGTGCTCGACTCACAAAAAACTCTGGGACGGTGCAGTGTGGTACCTGCGACGTTAGTGCCGTTGACCCTACACCGATTAGACCCGGTGGTACAATATCTTATGGAATCAGTGCAATAAGCCTAAGCCCGAGAGACTATTTCGCGTCTCGTTTATAAATTCTAAAGCGAGTTTATATTTACTTAGTATAAATGTATGTACGGCCTTATTTACTGTGCGTTGAAATTAGAGGTCTTCGCTATGGATATGTAGGTCGATGTGTTGATTGCAATCGTTATACTCTCTGTGCAACTGCATTTGTTCTTTGATTATACTTTACCATTTTGGCCTAAAATATATTGTAGCCAAAGCCCATACAAAAAAAGGGTACACATACATATATATACTTGTAATAAATTCTGCGGACGACATAAGTGATGAAAAAATCTAAAAAAAAAAACAATATAAATCGTATGTAATAGTACCAATTATAACAGGTCTCGTTTCAATTAATCGTACACTACTGTTGTGATTTAGAATTGATTCAATTGTCCGAGATAAAGGATTTATAATAGAGTATTTAACATAGCTATCGGAATGAATTAGTAATATATTCGCTAGTGACTGATCAATGCGAGATCTTATCTTGTAACACGAGGTACTGTAGATACAGATAAATTAATTCACTCGGTCGACTCGTAACGAAGCCTATAAACTGAATTGATAACATCAAATAGTGTAAAATTATTCGATAATTAGAATAGTGGACTGGAGACACGTCAATCTTGACAATCTTTTTTGCAAGTTTACATCACATTAAAAAAAACTTTTAATATATTGTATGATATTAAGAAATAAAACCTTAATTATCTATATATTAATACGTGAAGCCTATACTTTGTATCCCTTTTTAACGGAATTGCGCGAACGGATGAACGTGAAACTTGGCATAGTTAAAGTTTATATGGAGGAGAAGTGCAGAAACCTATTTATTTTATATAAAATGCATTAGAAGTACATTAAATTGATTAAAATATGCATTACTCACACAAATGCTTCAATTTTACACAACATATACACACATGTAAATAAAAAAGACAAATTGACATCCGTCAATAAAGAACTTCAAAAAAGGTTGCGAAAGAGGTTGCAATGCTCGACTGCATGTATTATTTTACTCTTACGTTCTAATTACCCTTTTTCATTCTACATTCAACAATGATATTAACCCTAATAAAATTCAAACTTAAAAAAATCAATGAACTATGGTCGAATGTCGACATCTGGGCGCCCACTAGTTTTAGGAAAAAGGAATTAATTAAACTACTTTATAAACATAGAAACATTAGTAACGAAAAGTTACTAATTACGAAAATCATTATTCTCTATTCACTAAAGCAAACCTGTAATATCACCCGACATTCAATTCCTTTATTCTGTTTACCTGAAACAAAAAAAAATTATATAAATATAAGATGCAGAAATTGTCCAACATGATTTAATCGGTTCATAAAAATAAATTATCAAGAGTTTTATAAAATAAAGAATGGCTTTATAAATAGATATCTAAGGTAACATACCTTAGATTTGAATTAATTGTATTATGTACTTATTAATAATTATTTATGTCATAACACAGTATTTATACAAATAATTATTTTAATAGTTCATATTGCCTATACATATATCTTCTTAGAATTATCATTATTACTCACTATCACTACATAGTATAAAACAAAATCGCTTCCTCTGTCCCTATACCCCTATGTATGCTCAAATCTTTAAAACTACGCAACGGATTTTGATGCGGTTTTTTTAATAGATAAAGTGATTGCCGAGGAAGGTTTATATGTATAATAACATCCATTAAATAGTGGAGAAATACTGTTATTCTTGAGGTTTCTAATGTGATGTCGTAAATAATTACATAACCGATTCAATGCAGACGAAGTTGCACGGGTCAGCTAGTTATTAATAAACCTGTAACAAATTATCCTTCTTTCTATGTAAAACGAGATAATAAGTAGCCCGGTGAAGATGTTAAGCCCTTGTTATGTCAATAGTGTAGTCATTTGGAAAAAAAACTAGATAAAAAGACGATATAAATCTATTTATCAATTTAATATAACACCGCTTTACAACACGAAATATATCTATTTTCTAAATAAGTTTACGTAAGATACAATGGTAATTCAATTAAGTTACTGAAACAATTCACACCATTAGGAGTATCGGGGCCGATGAATACCTAGTTTGTGTTACTTTAGATCAGTTTGCGTGAAGCTATCGGGGCTCTTGCTCACAAACAATGAGTCGAAGCGAGACGGTCGAGTGGTCGCGTAGAAAGAAGCCTCTCTCGTACTAAGCTTCCAGAACTTGTAGGGGCTGTTATTCAAGTGTTTAGTGTTTAGTATTCCGTTAGCGTTCGATACCCCCGGTCCCCGCTCGCTGCGGCATAACTTCCCGTTCCTCCACTCACTTACTACACTACCTTGTACCTATTTCCATAGCCTTTTTGAATACATTATACAATTCTTTATCATTATTTCTATCTACGTATAAAATTCTATCATGATATTATACATCAGCAGCGAATACAAATACTCTACTCATAACCGTGTATACATACATATTTACATACGATTCGTTAAGTTTCAAAATGTGACAAATCTAATTTTGTCTGTTCATAAGATTTAAAGTTTTCTTTTTATATACCTTCATATTTTAAATATCGCTACATATTATAAAACAAGCTCCCGTTGCGTCTATCTGTCTGTCTGTTCGCGATAAATTCAAAAACTACTCAACGGTTTTTCATGCAGTTCTAATTAATAGATAGAGTAATTCACGAATAAATTAGTTGTATAGTTTGTCAAGGCTTTGTGTAAATTGGTGGAAATATAATGATAATTGTTGGAAGCGTCGGAAGAAGTCAAACCGCCTGGGAGCTTTCGTCGAAAACACTGCCTAATTAATCCCTTTGAGATATAAGAAAACAATTAAGATAATAAACGACGCAGACGAAGTTTGTGAGTATTAACTAGTCATAGAATAAAACTAAATACTTATGAACGGTACAATAACGTTGTACAATAACGGTACGGTGAATAAAAACTGAAAATCTTTAAAAAATTAAAAATCTCATATGAGCGATTAAAATTGAATTTTCTGTGAAATGACATTAAAAGGTTCGAGTAATATAATTATTAATGGATATAACTATTCTAGTAACTCATTATAAATTATACAATTAATACAAACTGATCGGTACATAATTAAATAATTTTCATCATTATAAACGAGATGATAGCGTGGTCTAATTAATATCTATGAGTTCACGCGTATATAATTAATTGGAAATCCATTATAACGTTGAATAGATACGGGCCAGTGTTAACGACACAATAGATACTGTGTACACACGTATGTACACAAATTGCTCGGTCAATCCCGGGCACGCAAACTGTTGAATGATATGCGAGTCGCGTCGTTACAGATTGGAGGCAATCAGTCCGGGAAATTAATGTAAATATACTGACTATAAATAAATACATATGAATAAATGCGTTAACGAAACGATCAACGGTAGTTATATGTTGTTTGTGAACAATGGGGTACAGGTAAATTTGAAAAAAATCAATAGTGTTCGTTGCCTATCGGTAAGCCAGTCGGAATTTTAGCTAATAATAGAGATTACAGCTCCTATTGTGGTAATAAATTTAACTTTATTTAAGTACTATTATCATGACTATAATAAAGAGGTGTACCATAAAAAAAACATAAACAATCATGCGATTGACTTAATAAAAATGTCTTAATATGCTTTAACTTAAAACCCGTACATACCGAGAAAAATAGAGATCAGTATTGACGATTTTTCTTTATATTGAATAGTTCAACAGTTAACAAATATAATAAAATTGTTTGATCTTTTTTTTTATTCTTTGTAGATATTATTAGCGTTTGACCACAATCTTATCTCATCGAAATAATGACGTGGTCTAAGACGGGAAACACGCTAAACCTAGACGAAAAACAAGAACAGGTGCTAGGCAATAGATTTTCATTTTGAGGGCAAGTAACTACCCAAGGGAACTTCAGAAAAAGCCCTACCATCATGTTGTGGTTTCCTTCACCTTTCAGTTGCTATGATTCAAACCTACGTCCATCGACGCGGTGTCGATAATCTAAATAGTAATCAAAATATAACCCGATCTAACTACTTACAATCGCCACATTCTCAACAAATTTCCAGCCTTAAAAATACGATAATTAGATAAGGGTAAAGTCACCCAAAAACTAAGAGTCTCTTGACGTAAATGGCAAATCTCACCGGGGTGTTATTTAAGGAGTAGCACCCAAAAACATCAAACACCAAATATGAACGGAATAATTGCATGTCAAACTCCCGAACGGCGTGCTTAATCTCACCAGACACGGGTTTTTCTGTTGTCAAACTCGGTATAAATTCACGATAGTCGTTTACACGCTTCAAGTATTTTGATGATCAACTCGCTATAAAAACTGGCTATGCGTACTGCCGACTGTGCCGCAAAACAAATTACACAGTGATTTCTTTGAGTCATAAAGTTGTCGCGATCCTGATCTCATACAATATGTCTCATCGTAAAAAACGCTTCCATTGAGCGACGGATGAAAAACATCAAAATCTTCTTGCCTATCACGAGTTCACGTATTAGCCTTGGAGATGGTACATGTTGTTAATGAAAATATTCTGAGGATTATTGCCATAGAGACACTGGAAAGACATCAAAGGTTTATATTAGGTAATGATAAATCTTGTATGTAATCATCATAAATATTAAGTTGATCAGGACAAAGTAACTTACAATCTTTTGATATATTTTAATTGAAATGCGCAGAAAACACGAAAGGTATACTGTACCCTAACATTATCTATATAGAAAAATAAAATTAAAGACTATTTCGTTTGTTCGGATTTCATCTTCAGTTTTGATTAGATTTTTACTGGCAAATGTGAGAACTTTTCATAGTATTATCTAGGCTACATATCTGTAGTGACATAAACATATATACATTTACGTAAGTAACATACTAATTTATGATAGAAACAAAAACTTTATACGACGCAGGATCATTCAATTAATATGCATGACAACTAAGATTAGTAAATTAACCACTAAAGCGTTTACAAGACTACAGAATCGGAGTCAGATCTTTGTTTTCTCCTTCAAAACTTTCTGCTAAATAGCAATCCGATAACGGTGTCGCGCCTTACATATAATTACGATCTTCCAAGGGGCTAAGTAGAAGCGAAAAATGAAACACAGGTAACTTAAAATCAATAGAGGGATTATAAAGGTTTAAGTACTTACAATACCAAAAAAGACCACCCACAATTAATGCACTTCAGTTCGCGTGAAAGCGTAAAGCTGTTTTCACGGGAACCAGCTAGTTTGGAAATAAAATAACAGCACGTCTCATAATTAAAAACGGATCAAAGTACAGTTCCAATGAAAAATTTAGTCGCCGTGTTCATTATGCAAACTAAATGAAATCTAAACTCGTTAACAAGTTATTTATCTTCCATATCGATTTCCCCATAAAACTTTACGGCAATACTTCGTAATCTCACTATAAAGTACCGAAGAAATGCCGTTTAATATATTTTAATTTGCAAAAAATTGTTGGAAAACATCACGTCCACAATATAAATAAAGAAGACATACATATAGTTACTTAAGTTAAATACGTCTAAAAACTCCGGGAAGTAGGCCACCCATTTTTCGCGTAAGAATTTGAAAATTTGTAGAGGGTATGTTCATTAATTGCCCATTTTTGACCATCTATATAAAAAAGTTTTATTTTTTAATAAAAGAAATTTATTTAAGAGAAAATCAATTTTCAATTTTTAAGCCAATGATGAAGATGTGGATGGCTTCTATGAAAGAGGCATAATGATTTTACCTACAAAATGGCAAAAAGTTAACGATCTAGACGGCGCATATTTGACCTAAATCGGTTCACTCTATTTATTATATAGTAATTAAAGCCTTCAATCTCATATAAAAATAATGGATTTCTTTTTACTACACCTATTATAGGTACAAATAATATAACGTTGGAAGATATTGTATAAATTAATCAAAATATAACATATAATATAATATATAAGTATCAAGAAACTTTGAAAAAATTCTATCGTCTGAAGGTTATCTCTGCGAACACTTCATGGAGCATTAGAGTTATACGAATATAAAATATATGGTATCATTTATAATGTAATTATATATACAAATGCTGACGAAATTACGGGCAGCTACTAGTTAGATATACTCACATGCTATGCTTATGAAATTTTCAAACCAAATCAAATCAAAAATACTTTATTCAGTTTAGGCCCTAATAAGGCGCTTATGAAAGTCTAAACTACCACCGATTCGGAAAACAACCCAGTCACTGAGAAGAACCGGCAAGAAACTCGATCGGGTACATCTTTTTAACATATATATATTTCAAATACATTATACGTTACAATACCGTTTTTAGTGGATGCACAGAGAGGAGTCAATTCCAGACGTCACCATCGTTCACGTATTGATCCACTCTATAGTAAGCCTTTCGACACTAAAACCCGCTTGACATGGTGCCTAAATTTACAGTCAGGCAAATCGTTAATATGTTTTGGGACTTTATTGCAAAACCTAACACTGTTACCTAAGAAACTATTACTGGTTTTGCTAAGTCTGAAACATGGGCTGACCAGTTTGTTACAGTTTACATTGCTACTTACTACATTTCATGATTATTCGGCCTGAGACAAGAAAAATTGACAACAAAGCAAAATATATTCATTAACAATATAGAACATTTTCACACATGAACCATTTGACTAAAATACGTTCCTAGTTCTAAATGATGAAATCCAACACGAGATAACTCAAGCATATAACAAAACAATAAATATAAATAATATTCAATACATATAATAAGGCGAACAAAAAAATAAATAATTAAAAATTCCTTCACGAGTTCTTGATGTAATATTACAATGATTAAATTCTCCATATACGTGTATATACATATGTAGTTTATATTAATTATTTCCTTACTTGTACATAGCGTTCCGGTTAGAAAATTACCATCAACAAAAACCAGTATCACAATATAGTATATACATCTAGTATTCAACCGCTTGCATGCTTAGATACGCTGCTTACACCATCAAGGTATGCGCGTTCAACTATAAACTTGATAATTCCAGACAGTATTATAATCGACACTGAATTCATTAGCTTGGATCCATCGGGCGGTGATTTATATCATGTCCACATATTCGTATAGCACGCTCCGGATCCGGACAACACCTGCCTTTAAAACCGGATACAATAAATTATAAAACAAAACTCGTATTCACCCTTTACATTTAGGGTTTCGATCCCAAACAATCTATACTTGTTTGGTTGACAAGTTAATACGGATACCACCTAATATCCCGGATCCGTCTGCGTTTGAAGGTGCAGCAAATAAATAGTAAAATATCATACGATTTATATAAATCACATACATATTTATTGTTAGAGCATTTTCTATTTCCCGACTTCACATAACCCAAATGCAAAATCAGTATACATTATTAAACACAGAACTTAAATATTATGTTTAAAGGATAGCATACCCAAATAACGGCATCATTTAATTTTTTTAGTACGGTTGTAAAATAAATAAATAAGGAGCGTATAAAAGCATCTGAATTCAGATAACAAATGTTTGCTTATTGCTTATGCATATACTAATATAATATGACTGTAACCGAGAAGCGGACATGTCGCTCTAAGCATGGAAGAAAGATTATTGCAACTGATGATTGCTTAGTTGATAGCGTATTCGGACACTGCGTCGACGTAAGTTCGAATCCTAGCAACTGAACCAGAGGTTTTGGTGATGGAAAACGCTGAAACCTATAAAGTATTAAAAATATATAATGACTGTGGTTCTGGTACGATAAGGAATAATAACTATCAATAGTGTTTACCGCCTGTTACTCTATTAATATGAATATACATAATACATACTAGATGAGCCGGCCACGAGTGGCTGTGGCTCAGTTATTAGAAATAAAAAAGTCAAAATTAAAACGTGGCGCCATCTATCATGGATATCTATAACAGACGGTCCTACGGTTTTCTGTTAACAAACTAATTTAAAGCGCCATCTGTTCGAGACTGATGAAACTTACAATTAATAAGAATAATCAACATTGACAATAATTTAATTTAAATTAAAAAATATTGAAACCATTTATCTAAATATAAATTATCCTATCTCTCAAGTTGGACCAAATTATACATAAATGCCAATTTTTTCGAAGATCGGTTGAGTAGTTTCGGAGTTCAACGTAGACAAACATTAACATTATATGCACGTTAATTGTTTAAAAGACGTTGTAAATCGTACATTTACCGTATACATCTAATGTTAAAAATAAGTATATAAAATAGCTAGGTGAACAGTAGTAAATTAAATTACTTTCTCTATGTTCCATTTTGTTTTCGTTTTGAGACAACAATAAATTCTCCAAACAAAAATAAAAGAATCTGACGGTCCAAACGGTACATATAGAACAAACAAACGACTTCCTTAAACCATTTAATAGTTCAAAATTAGATCTCGGACACCAATGATCACGTTCTCCAAGTAAATATATAACCGCTCGAAATCACATTAACACGAACAGTGTGGCGATAAATCGCCGGTAACAGAGACACTGGACACGAGTAATGTTAGGTGTTGCGCCTTGAGGTATGTCCTAACGGGCTTGTCGCCTGGACTGATACCAGGAAACTGTTTCAAAGAGTTATCAGAACTAGTACAATGAAGTATGCTAATGGAGTTCAGGTGATTACATACACGGGTACTTACTTAGTATCTCGGTGAAGGTACTGACTACAAAACTGTACATAATAAGCTCGTGCAGTGTTGTCAGACTTTAAGATTATGAATTTATCTGCAGCCGTTACATTTACGTTTCTATTTTGATGTATGACTTCAAAGGATTCATAATAGGTATTGACTACGTCTTTTGACTTGCTTTTAATAACTAAATCCAAACCCCTAGATATTTCAAACATTCTGGAGCCGTGTGCTTAATATATAACATTTGTCAGGTCTTCCTTTAAGCATTCCGAGTTTCTTTGTTTAATTGTCAACTGATATTAATTATATTTTGTAACAAGGGAACTTTATGTTAGTCTGAAATTCATTGGTTATAGAAAACATCGATGATATCAAAAATAAAAATTTAATTTATTTCAATTGAACTGCTTTTTATTAAATTGTGTACATTTAGAGTATATATTATTACATAATTAAAAACCTATTAAAATCATCAGAAATCAACTAGTCGATAATAATTAATGCACGTAGAGCTGCGGGCAGTCATTAGTTTTGAGAAAAATTGTTTACCTATGAAAATACTTCTTTTTTTAACTTCTACGTCTATCGTAGTCATCATAAAATCATTCTTATTCACGATTAGTTCCTTATAAACCTTACTGAACATATTTGTAAACTAAATCGAACGAACCAACGCGTTGAATTCGTTCGTTCGCTTCTCGTAAGTTCTAAAATATTTAATTCACTGTTAATTTCTTAAGAATATAAAAATAGCAAGAACGTGTTTTGGCGTTAATATTACTGAAGAAGGACCGTGTTGTTATAATTTCAAAGTTGGGAAAATAAATCGCTCGAGTGTTGTGCGCCGGCGCGGTAATTACAGGCGGTCGTGATTAATGAGCAATCAGACCCTCACTCGGATTAGGGTTGCCGTTTTATTCCTTTTCTAATAAAAAAGGAACATCGACTGACAATTTGCTTTTATTCTTGTGGAGAATTTCAGGCGTCAGTTGTGAAGTACGTCTTTCATTTATACAAAACTATTTGATACCCGCGACTTCGTCTGCGTTGTTTTTTATCTCAATTGTTTGGTTATATCTCAAAGGGATTAATTAGGTAGCGTTTTCGACGAACACGCTCAGGGGGGTTGACTTTTTCCGACACTTCTAACAATTATTGTTATATTTCAACCAATTTATAAAAAATCTTGACAAATTATATACCTAAACATTCCTCGTGAATCTGTGTATCTATTAATGAAACCGCATGAAAGTCCATTCAATCGTTTTTGAGTTTATCGCGAATCGTTTTTTTGATGGTGGTAGAGCCACGCTGAAACTATTATTGGTTTCAGCATGGATGGGTCGGCTCGCCCGGGGTAGTACCACCCTCTCATAGAAAAATCGACGTGAAGTAACAGTGCTTGCATTGTTGCGTTTCGTTCGGTCAGTGAGAGCGCCGGAGACCCACCTCCCCTCCCCTCTCCTCTCTCCTCTCCCTTTCCCTCCCCTAACCCTTCGTTCCAAAAGATGGCAATGCACTGACGACTCCTCTGGTGTTGTTAGTGTCCATGGACGGTGGTGATCACTTAACAGCAGGTGACCCACCTGTTCGTTTGCCACCTATGACATAAAAAAAAAAAAGACGCGGCGGATGACTTTGTCATATAATATGTAGTGCTTATGTGTATAATTAGAAAATAGTATATTTATAATTTAGAAATATGAATAAAATTACTTGCAGAAACGGATAAACAAAACAAACGTTTTTAAACTATTCCTAAATTTGTCTCGTTTTAATTTCATCGAGGAGATTATAAATTGTTCTTGTATCATTCTTAATTATGATGACATTCATTTTGTTCCAAATCATACATACCTATCAAATAAATATGTATAATATAACTAAAAACAAAAGAAATTCGAAATAAACGAACATAAAAATATTCATTCTAATACCATAAAAAGAGATATAAAATACCAGTTATTACAATTTTATAAGGCACCATTATTCCGGTAAAACAAACACCGTTGACATTATAATTTTCAAAGCAAGGTGTTCCGTGATAATCCAAATCCTAGCCGACAGCCCTACCTACCTTCACAAAATAAGATTTACCATTCGAACTTCGACTTTATCTCAAGGCGATAGAGACTGTTGAATCTAAATAGCTCGTATGAGAGTAAAAACAGGACCGCTAAGCCTCGTCTTGTCACTGTGCTTTAGCTTTTGGATGGCAAAGGGCTCTCTCGCTTCGAGAGATTTCCTTTATACAACTGAGTCCTAAATGATTAATGCCGTTACAGAATATGAGTTGTTCAGATTTTTTATTACCTGTGAGTCATGCATTTTCTTTGTATTAAAATATTAGCTATTACATGATCTAAATAAACACACACGTTACACAACAACATATGACTATAAATACTTTTATATCTCGTCGATAATGTTTAAAAAGTAAAATAATTGTTTCATTGATTTTCCGTAGCTATTACTGATATCAATGAGCATATTTATTTAATAAATACTAGCCTTTGCTCGCGGTTTCGCTCGCGTTAATGTAGATTTGGTTAATAAAATACAACAGAAAATAAAATGTAGCTCTCTACAGCTGAAAGAATTTCTAAAACCAGTTATGTATCTCATTGAAGTTTTTAACTAAAATCTTGTGGGTTTGAATCCTACAATATATCATTGTAGTCATTTTCTTTGAAAGAAAACATTGTAGTTAAAACCACAGTGTGTTGGTGGTAGAGCTTTTTCTAACAATGTATCTACAGCTTTATCTACCAAGCTCAAGTAGAAAATCTGTGGCCAAGCGCTTAAAGGTGTATTCAGTCAGCTGCACTCGAAAACCTGTTTATATCGAGGTTGGGTGTGTTATTTATTATCTTAACTACATTGTCACTTAGCATCAGCTGAGGTTACAGCCCGCATACATATTGTATGTATAAAAAGATAAATTGTACACACAAAAGAAAAACACAATATATTTGTCTCGTCTAGACGCCCGTACCACGAATTGTTAATCTTTCTTAAAGAATATGATATTTCAACTTTATATACCACTAGCTTTTACTAGTGGTTTCGCTTCGCTAGCGTATGGAAACAGTACATTTTTCTCTTGATGAAATGTACTCTATGTTCTTCTCTGGACATCTGAGAACATGTGTGCACAATTTGATGATGATCTGTTGAGTAAATAAGGTGAAGATATAACAAACATACAAACTCACCTTCGCATTTATAGAATTATTTAGCATATGGACCGATTGATCTAGATACCATAACTGATAGATTAGATAGTACGATTTGATTCCAGGTTCTTTTTAAATTCACATGTAAGGCTAGTGTCAGCAAGACTCGCTAGTGTTTAACAAAATGTTACAGCCAATTAATTAACAGACTGACTTACAAATAAAGTTACACGATTCGTGCATAATTAAAATTTAAATAGGTAGTACAAGTTAAATTCGAAGCGCGAATCACTCAACCTAGGAGCTGGGCAGTTATTACAATAATTGAAGTAAGAAGCGTAACGCTGTACGTATTATTATATCGCGGCGATTCCCAGAGGGGTGAGCAGCAGGCATTCGCGTAGGGACCGCGCGCCGCGGCTGATAGGGTTATTCGTGATGTTGCATAAATACATTGCATAATACCATATTTAATATAGTGCCCTGATTGTATACATATATTTTGAGTGGTATGTAAATAAAAAAATCTTAATAATATTACAAATACGAGAGCGAGTTTGTTTATAAGTTACACTTTTATACCCTAAACTAAATACGATCGTCATGAAACATTGCATTGTATATGATAAAGAACAGAATCAAATATTCCAGAGAGCCAGATCAAATCAACACTAACACGAGCGAAGCTCCGGTCAAAAGCTAGTATTTTATATATTAAAGTAAGATATGTAACTTCTTATATACAGATAATACGATTTGGAAGTACCTAAAAATTTAAGAAGTCGGTTAAAAAGACTTGTGCTTTGGTTTTCTTGGCTCTAATGTAGACTGAACAAAACTATTGTTGGTAATATTTTTTTAAATATTTTTTCTTTCCTATACAACACAAATATTGAATCAGTAAAAATATTACACACACACACAAATACGTTTCTCAATTATAAAAACAATCAATCATCAAATAATATAATAAATGATCAATAGTAGTGAAAAAGTCGATATTATCAGTAGCCCCGCCCCAACACGGCTCCCCTGTGACACTCGGCCCTAGTAACCCAATATGCGACTATCGAGGGTTTGTAACAAAGATATACCTCTACTAAATAGGTTATGGGATTTAAGATATACTTTTATAAATGTTCGTTCAGAATACGCTACGCTTTTCCCACATCTATCTATCATATGTAAAATAAAGGATTAACTATACATCTTACACTAAACACTAAGGTATTGCAATAGTTTAGTCCGGTGAAGCTGTTAAAGCCTTGCTAGGCCAATAGCGTAGTCAGTTCGAAAAAAAAAACACTAAAGTCAATAGAGAAGAAAGAGCTCTATCACACACATTTCATATACCTTATGGTGGTTCTTAGCAAGGGTGAAAAAAAGGGTTTTGAATTTATTTGCTCCCAGGGGTAAAAACGCTTCCGATGTGATAAAAAAATCAGTGATAATTTAATCTCTTAATATTAACATCAAGATAGTCCGCATTGCAATTATATAATATAAGAAAATTTTTAAAATTCAATAACTCGGGGACT
The DNA here is from genome assembly GCA_015888305.1 of Antheraea pernyi. Lineage (NCBI taxonomy): Eukaryota > Metazoa > Arthropoda > Insecta > Lepidoptera > Saturniidae > Antheraea > Antheraea pernyi. The sequence goes on from MU159732.1 coordinate 68,287, forward strand.
CGACATTAATTTGTCAATCCTGTAGGCGAGGCTGTCACTCGCAAATTGTATTAATTAAACAACCAAGATATAGATCTTCATAAAACTGTTTAAATCGTTTTTTATAGATATAAGGGCGCCAGAAGTAAATAAATAGAAAATAATCTGTTACGTCAGTCAGAAGAAAAAACAAAATATCATAAATTAAAAGGCGCATCCAGTGCGGTGCTATGTCCGCGGCTATCGAACAGTGTCTGCAAGGGCGGTGTGTGAATGAACCGGGTGGGGTCCGATCGACCCAGCGTCACATCATAACCGCCACGGGCGATTGCTTGCGAGTTTAGCTGACTGCTCCTACAAATAATAAAAATCCCAAGGACTAAACTACATAATAACTGTTGTTTATTGAGTAAAATAAGACCCTAGTACGTAATATACTTTGCTATACTTCTGTATCAAATTTTACTTTGGAAAGGATACTTTCAGAATACAAAATAACGCGAGTTATCCTTCAAATCTTCAAAATTATCTGTAGATAATGAACGATACAAATATATCGACAAAATTAGTACAACGTTAACATATTTCACTATGGTATTTAAAATCACATGGTAATCCAGAGATTCTGATCTAGTCTGAAAGAAAACGGTTCCACGATCCTGGAAACGACTTACTTACTATATCCTACAAAGGCATTCTAAATTGGCATAGTTCTGCCACATCCAACGGAACCGCGGAGCTGATATAAAAACAAAACTTACAATTCCAAATGTTCCAAAATGTATAACGCGAAACTCGGCAAAGTTTTTTCAAACACCACCGACCAATGTTTGACAAACTCCTCGTGAGCATCGTGCTCTCAATGAATTGAATCAAATTCATTACAGCATCTACAATGGATAGTACGAAAGGGTTGTAGTGAATGGGTAGGACGCGTGCCGATCGCACGTGCGCACATGTATGTAGGATTATGCTAATGTCGTCGATGGTCCACTGCTTCGTTCTAATCTAAACTGTCAATCTTGCGGGGAAGGGCTGTTGCACTTATTATCTTTATATATATATATTTCATTTCGTTTCACCGTAACTACAAATACGGAGAGCTGTTATTTGGAAACCTAATATTATAAATTCCTATTATAAATACCTAAGTGTGTGTGTTTGTTTGTTTGTTTGTTTGTTACATTTGTACGCCGTAACTACTGAATAGATCATCATTAAATTTTGCATACATATCGTCATAGGTACAGAAAAGGACATAGTGTAACTTTCGTTTAGAAGAGAATAGTTCCGAAGGAAATGTTAAGTCTACATATACATGAGCGAATTCGCGAGCAACAACTTATCAAATAAAAATATTTTTTAATGTATTATTCCCGAGGCATCGATCAAATCTACATTAACGAGAGCGAAGTTTTTAAATTTAATTTTTAAATGTAATAATAAGTTTTTTTAATAACAAAAAGTGTACTACGTATGTATAAGTACTATATTATACACAATACAGTATGTTACATACTTTATAGATATAATCCTTTTTCGATTATTACCGTATATCATCCACTGTACTAAACTTTTATACTTTTAGCTTAATATGCTAATGTTAAACCCTACCAAACTGGTTTCACGTTTGCAACTCACGTAAAACGTACATATTGTGCTAAAAGCTGAGACGTGACGCGACAATTTTTTCTAACACTGTATAACATACAAAATGACATTTCTTAATTATAATATGCAGCACGTTAAATTAATCACTCATATTATAATTAATTTGATTATCGCTAAGTAATAGAGAATGTCCGTGAAAGAAGGATTACAAATACAAAAGCAAACAAGCGCGTAGAAATTCGTGAGAACAACTAAATATAAACAGAGTGTTCTCTTCTATCAAAGTTATTTATTTAGGTAATACGCAAAATGCGTGCGCACGTGCTGCTGCCGCCGCCCTCCAACTCATAACAGCCCTTATCTGGAACTGACGCGAACAATGTATTACTATAAATTGAACTTTATGCTTCAATGCTTTACGACGTTAGCGACAGTGTGTATAATTTTGTTGAAACTATATAACTAGACTCTTTCGGGACAAAATTAAATGTCATTGTTAGAAGCCCTCATTAATTCAATACAGAGCTCGCGAACTGCAATCAATGTGAGTGTGTTTATAAACTTCAATATCGTTAGGTCGCTTTGTCGATATAATAATATCTTTGCAAAGAGGAAGCAGATATTAATGGTTAATGGTAACATGCTTTTAACAACTTTGTGTTTTTTTAATTTCTTATATGTAACTAGTTGTGCACAACTACAGCGCTACCTATCGGATCCAATAGTAGTCAATAAGTGCCCAGATGACCTCATAAGTACAAAATTAAGTCGAGGCAGACATAAGAACTGACTACAGAACTGATGACACAAAACAATTGCAGAACTGTGTATTTTTTGAATTTTTAAATCAATTTCAATCAAAAAACCAAATCAACCCTCTCATAGAAAACCGACGTGAACGGTGAACGTGAATATGTGGTAGAGCCACGCTGAAGCTATTACCGGTTTCAGCATGAATGGGTCAGAATAGTAGCAGCCTCTTATAGAAAACCGACGTAAAGTAACAGTGCTTGCATTGCTGCGTTTCGTTCGGTCGGTGATAGCGCCGGAGGCACTCTTCCCTTTCCCCCCTCTCCGGCCCCTCTCTCCCCTCCCATCAAACACAGGATAGCAATGCACTTGCGACTCTCCTGATGGTGCAAGTGTCTATGGACGGTGGTGATCACTTAACACCAGGTGACTCGCCGGTTCATTTGCCTCCTATGATATAAAAAAAATTATAGTTCCAGTTACTTAAATTTCATAATTTGTAAATTGAAATTATTAACATTGGTCTGGCCTTCACATCTATTGACATTCCGAGTAATAATTATATTTTTATACAGTTTTATACATTTAATCTAAAATATTAATATTATATGTACACAGGCCGCTATATTACCCGTCCCTAGTCTGGCGCAAGCACAATATGTCACTAGCATGTCGAGCTCATCGGTGACGCGAACTCATAAAATTTTCCCCTACCAAACAAATATTTTTTAAATCACTCAGCGTGGGTAACGAAGTTTTCACTTCAAAAAAATAATCAATATTATCGTTAAATTTGTTTTACCAGAACTTTACGAGAAGGAATTTTATAAATAAAGAAACAACATGAAATGAAAACGTAATAAAATAAAAAAAGATAAGCATTGTGACAAATACGACAGTTAAAAATAAAACAACATTTAAGGAAGATGTTAAAACTTGTTATAAAATTAAAGTCTATTATAGTCGCCGATGATCGATGTTTACGATAAAAAGTTGCAAATGACCCTCACGTAATTCAACTGTATCTAAACATAAAGACGCGTTCACAAAGATGTGGAAACTTCGATTTTTGTTTCTTATATACATTTATTTATTATGGCCTTATTTATATGAATGTCTTTCACAATATTATCGTTTTCATCTTCTTTCAATTCAATTCAAAATAATTGAAGTCTATTCTATAGCGATATCTCAGACTATAAAATATAAAGTTGTACGTTACTATGTATGAAGATTTGCATTCCAAAAAACCATCTCAATCTATACTAATATATAAAGCTGAAGAGTTTGTTTGTTTGGTTGAACGCCCTAACCTCAGGAACTACAGGTCCGATTTTTCTGTCGGTGTTAGATAGCTATTTATCGAGGAAGCCTATAGGTTACGGTGATAGCGCCGGAGGCACTCTTCCCTTTCCCCCCTCTCCGGCCCCTCTCTCCCCTCCCATCAAACACAGGATAGCAATGCACTTGCGACTCTCCTGATGGTGCAAGTGTCTATGGACGGTGGTGATCACTTAACACCAGGTGACTCGCCGGTTCATTTGCCTCCTATGATATAAAAAAAATTATAGTTCCAGTTACTTAAATTTCATAATTTGTAAATTGAAATTATTAACATTGGTCTGGCCTTCACATCTATTGACATTCCGAGTAATAATTATATTTTTATACAGTTTTATACATTTAATCTAAAATATTAATATTATATGTACACAGGCCGCTATATTACCCGTCCCTAGTCTGGCGCAAGCACAATATGTCACTAGCATGTCGAGCTCATCGGTGACGCGAACTCATAAAATTTTCCCCTACCAAACAAATATTTTTTAAATCACTCAGCGTGGGTAACGAAGTTTTCACTTCAAAAAAATAATCAATATTATCGTTAAATTTGTTTTACCAGAACTTTACGAGAAGGAATTTTATAAATAAAGAAACAACATGAAATGAAAACGTAATAAAATAAAAAAAGATAAGCATTGTGACAAATACGACAGTTAAAAATAAAACAACATTTAAGGAAGATGTTAAAACTTGTTATAAAATTAAAGTCTATTATAGTCGCCGATGATCGATGTTTACGATAAAAAGTTGCAAATGACCCTCACGTAATTCAACTGTATCTAAACATAAAGACGCGTTCACAAAGATGTGGAAACTTCGATTTTTGTTTCTTATATACATTTATTTATTATGGCCTTATTTATATGAATGTCTTTCACAATATTATCGTTTTCATCTTCTTTCAATTCAATTCAAAATAATTGAAGTCTATTCTATAGCGATATCTCAGACTATAAAATATAAAGTTGTACGTTACTATGTATGAAGATTTGCATTCCAAAAAACCATCTCAATCTATACTAATATATAAAGCTGAAGAGTTTGTTTGTTTGGTTGAACGCCCTAACCTCAGGAACTACAGGTCCGATTTTTCTGTCGGTGTTAGATAGCTATTTATCGAGGAAGCCTATAGGTTATATAACTTCACGCTAACACCAATAAAACCGTAGCACCAATTAAGAATGTTTCAAAATCGGGCTGTTTTTTTTCCATTTAGCTGCGTGTTAACGTTAGTATTATATACGTTGCCATGGTAACGTGGTAACTTTCTATTGCAAACATTTTAAAAGTTTATTTTGTGTTTCTATTCAAAATGTTTATTCTACGTTAGTTTTGTGCCCAATTTTTAAATTGTAATCTATTACGTATTATAAAAATAAAGTGTGTGTATTTAGTATTAAAATAAAAAAATTTCGTGAATGCATATGGCTACAAATAACAACAAAATATATTAACGGGATTTATTTTATATGAACGGGAATTTTATTTTGGACAGATAACTAATGAGTTATTTTATTTTAAGGTAACGAGTTCGGCGGACGTTGCCCGCCCTAATAATAAGGCGAATTATACCAAAACCTTTCCCAACAATCATTTTATATATTGGTTAAAACGGCATGAAAATACGTTCTGTATGTAGTTTTTGAGCTTATCGTGAACAGACATACAGAATGACGTGACAGAGGGCTTAGTTTTATATGTAGTGATGAACTGTGTTACCCGTGCAGTCTTCTAAGTGAAATTGATCAAAAATATGTTGTTCACTGTAAGCATGTACGTCCGCTGTTGTACTGAATATAGAAGAATAAATATAGAAAGTCATAGTTCGTATGTAATTTGATGTACATTATCTTTTTTTTAATTCACCGTTCTTTCGTCTACATAACTCAGTGATTATAGAAACTTATAAGAATAACTTAAATATATCGACAATATGAGCATATTATATCTACATAATAAAAGATTTGACACATATTGTTCGATAATGTATAGCTTACAATTTGACATTTCTTTACATTTCTTTACATTTTTAAAAAACGCGTGCGGAACCGCAGGCTACAACTAGTAATAATATAAATTAATGAAAGTTTTTGCCAAAACCACAAAGACTTTCTTGACAACTCTCGCATAATATATACGTCATGGTATTTTTTTATCCAGACGTATTATTTTATAAACAAAATCTACAGTCTGAAGTCATTGTAAAATATTTGCATTAAGCTGTTTAATTAGCAAGAATAATATATATATATATATATATTACAGAATAATAATCAAAAAGTATGATTAACGTGCAGGGCGCACTGGTCGCGAGAATCTACCAGATGGCACGGACGGGATGGTATCGATCAATAGTGCGATTCGCGAGCTCAGAGCTCACGGCCGACCGACCCTATTATTGTTTAATCGCAATCTCAGCGATTAGCATAGCTATTGTGCACAGCGCACTACACTACACATGTTATCGTTTACTGAATGGGTGACGTCACCGACGACTAAAAAAAAAACAAATAAACCGTATCATTAAAATTCATCATAAAAACTGATATAACCGTACATTATAGAATTTGAAAAACATAACAGTTGTGATTATATAGTAAACTAGCTGTGCCCGCGACTCCGTCCGCGTGGAACGTAATGCAAAAACACAGTGACTAATAAAATCACCTGAATGTATTAAGTCCAGCTACTTATCTACTTTTCTCCCCTACTTAAATCGCGTCGTAATTAAAACTATAATAATTTTGGATAGGGTAAGCCGATTTTAATGTAACCAACACTATATGTTACTCCAGGATACGCTTTATGAAAATCGTTCGTCCAATTTTATCGTGAACGCAGTAGGTACTTAAGCAGTGTTGCGTGTTCACTCAAATAGACAGATAGACACATAAAAAATATTGAAATGTATTTTATTACGTATTCCGAGACAGCTGCAAAATTTTTTTTCACAAAAATCTATAAAGTCATACTTTAGATTTACATTGTTATTATATGTACAGATAGCTTTATTATTTTATATTTATGTAAAATTTTTAGGGATAACAACACTAAGAATATCTCAAGTCGTAACAACGATTACACTGTAAACACCTCTTCTTGCATTCTCCTCTGATTCTTGCAGGCTAATAGATATTCCTTCTTTATTAAAAGCAACGCATCAACGCAACTTATCCTAGTTCTAAACTCAAGTTAAATGAAAAGTTACATACTACAGAAATACAGAAAATATATTTTCAATTATTGTACATATATCTATATGGTAACATATGAGATCTTCGTATTACCCTTATTCCACTATGTAGGGTCGCCACAAAGTGTTTTCCCTCCCATACTCTTTTATTAATTTTCATCACACCTTTATAAACATATCATACATTCCATCAACATTTTTTTCTACCGATATGTCTAACACTCTTCTAATAATATAACTTTTATTCTTCTTCGTAATATATGACTGCACCCTAATTTATTACTTTCATCTTCTCCGGTGAACTTATTCTAAATTCTACCCATTCTCTCTGCCACATGCAATTTTCTTTCATGCGTCTATTCTCCTCACCCGATATATAAAGCCACAAGTCCCAACAGTTCCTATTCTGCGGATTTGTGGATAATATGTGATCTCACAGACTTAATATCACTAAATTTCCGTCAGTTGTCTCAACTCCAATGAGTCGGTTAGTGACTGTTTAACAAAACGTTAGTTATCGATGTAAAACAGCAATCGGACAGCAGTCCGGTGAAGCTATTAAGACCTTGCTAGGTCAATAGCGTAGTCAGTTCGAAAAAAAAAATCGGACAATCGTTGAACGCGCCGTGACATTCCCACGAGCCACCATCGACTACAGTACAACGTTAAATATAAATTATGTTTTTAAAACATATAACTACGTTAAAATATATTTCCTTAACAATTTAAAATATGACCGCTACATTTATGGGAAAATATTAAAAAATACATTACAGAGTTTATGAAAATCATTTAAAATAGTTTGTGTGTTATATAATACAAACATTCACAACACCATAACTAATTTTGATCTGGGTTTCCAAAAATATTTAAAGGGATATTTTAATAAACCATAGTCTTTATGGATAAAATTGAAGTTCTTACCTGCTTTATAAAATGTTATGCACTTTTGGTACACAGAAATAACCGCTGGTAAGGAAATTTCTTGCGAATTTACGTAATTATAATTGCACACTATATTATATCTATATAAATAAAAATCAATTACCAAATGTATATAAGCACATATTTTTTTATTGTGTTCTTTAATTGTAAAGATAAGGGCTGTACGAAAGAAAATATGAATAATCGTACGAAAATGAAACATTCCGGGTTAAAAAAAAACTATATAAAAAGTGACTAACTGAGACTGTACAGTACGGAGATTTTCGAAAATATTAACAAAATTGACGTTTAGTCGTTCAGTTGTCATCTATTTAACTAATTGTATGTAAGTAGACCCATGCAAAGCCGGGGAGTGCATTTCATAAACTATATTGTAGATTTTGTTCTTTGTTCGGATTTATTCTCCGAATTTAGCTGAACCAACTTTGACGAGACTACGCTAAATGAAACTTTTCTATAAGAGTTAAACAGGAATTATAAAATTCGATAGAAGGAAATGAAAATGCCTCTTATACTGAAAACATCGGTTTAATATAATTACAATTTAAGAACGATACACTGTTAGCCCAGATAAAACACATGGTAGATCCCAAGAGAAAAACTTAACGAGGATAAATAAAAATAGATAAACAAAAATCATAATTACGAATTACTTAATAAAGTGATGATTTTTGAGAACCCAATAAATATTACATTACATATTGCTCTAAGAGTTTCAGGTTTTTTATACATAAAGTACTAAAATTGAAGGGGATTATAATAAAACCACGGTATTAAAACAAGGGAAAATTGTCCGGAACATAAGTCAGGAAATTGGAGTGTTCCCTGAGGAACGGTTTAAAGTGGTGGCACGGAAACCGTTCACCGTGTACAGCGGGAGGCAGGTGAAGCTCAAAGCAATATTGTTTTTAGGCGTTTGGAGGAAATAAATTGTTTTGAACTTGATTATAAAACCCTCTTTCGCGCAGATTCCATAGCACGATTATGCATGTAGCACTTTTTAAAGACAGTGTCATAATATTACATTTTACTTTATCATATACATTTTTTGACGTATAAAATTTAAAAAATAAGCCTTCAGAATTATAAAACATGGACAAACATCTTGGAATAAGTCGTACAAAGAACACAACAAAACAAATAAAAATAAGCAAAACTTCTAAAACAACATACTCGTGTATTAAAGGTGGATTGGTTCTCTTTTATGGTATAGAGTAAAGACCTAAAGATTTTTTGGAAAATCCCACGAGGACCTTAGAAAGAGGATGAATATTTTTATAGCAGATCGTCAGTTTCAAATTTAGTGACATGAAAGTTTGTATGATCCAAGTTACAAAGTATCAAATGGGGACCACCAAAGAAGAACGAAATAAAAAGTTATATAGTTAAATTGAACGTAATCGAGGCGGGCTGGAATCAAAGTTTATAAATAGATTCTTTACCGTCTTGAAAAGTAAATAATCTAAGGCAAAGTTCGCATAACAGTTTCGAGTTAATCCTCGCAAAGTCTCTATAGCATGTGACGGCGATGCGACCTCAGCGCGACAACTAATTGCGACTCTGCCGGCCTGATAATCCGTTCACAGCGGGCGGCATCCAAATTAAAAACCCCCGACAAAACTGTCCGGCCCTGGGACCGGATTACCGACGCGGAGGACTCGACCCCACCGAAAAACGAGGGGCGAAATCCGAAAAGTTCGACGCGAAAATCGAAATCCCAAGATGAAATAGTAATTTATCAAAGGATTTTAAAGGTCTCTCGAGCAATGAAAGTGAAGGATGCCCTTTATCGTGTATTGCAGTTACGAACAAAATTGGCAACACCTAGAACTTCAAACATAATCGTCGGCACGGAAACGAGCGGAATATCGCCAAATGATTCTAAATCTTGCTGAAATTGCATCGTAAACGCTTCATATTCTCTTTTCTTTATAAAACTCGGTGACTTTATAAAGAACAATTTTAAACGACTGCAGCGAGTTACTGATTTATACCGTACCGTGTACCCTCAAATTGGATTCACACATTATAACGGCCCACCTCATTACAAAGTCAGATTATTTATAAGCACATAACATTATAATGTATGCGCGATAGGATACACGGCTAAACGAATACGCCGTCATATTAATATTCAAATGGCCTTTAGGCGAGCCGACTATGAGATTCAACGGCATTAGTCCCATTAACATTGGTGCGGTGGCGTCGAAGTTGTCGGCAGCCTTTGCTCGTGTACGTAGGCAATTGAACGGTAGCAGGACACAGGTTGCCCTTTGCGTTACAATAATAAATTTACCACATCGTACAAAATATAAACATAACTCACAGCTGCCGGTTCAACATTAAATTTATACTACGCTATACGCTATAAATCCACATCTGTTCCTTCCATTTAACTTATAAATTAGAAATAGATTAATGTGCAACTCTTCTTATTTTTCATCAGCTCGATAGGGCGTGTAGCCATTTCCTTCATAGTACCGAACAGCTGTTGTAAAGGTTACGCCTTTATCCTTGCACCTGCGGTCCCCTCCTTGCAGGAACGCTTCAACTCCGTCTGCTTTAATTACAATCCTATTAACGCAATCGTCTCGTCGCCTTCCATCGACCAATTGACATTCAGGGGTAACGTTTATAAATATTTGACTGTCCTCGCCGTCCCCGCTTCCCGTTCATTGTTTGGCTTGTTTTTATTATTCATGCAGATCGCCAGAGATAAGCTCGAATGATTTTTAAACTGAACCGATGAAGCGTTCGGATAACAATATTCGTCAAATACAACAGCGAACCTGATCTTCCAATGTTTGCGATTGGTGGAAAGATTCGGCTGCTTCGCACACGTGCGAGGGTACAAATACACAAAGGGCGGGTATTTATTTTTTCCTATTACGAAAAAAATCCACCGACAATTACGAGATTAGGGATGAAAGGTTGGGGCTGAGTTTTTTCTTTCAATCGGTTACCGTTAGTCTTTTCCTCTGTAGAACAATATTTCATCGACATTTTAATTATAAAATCTCAAAGTCTGGAGGCGATCCATTCGCGAAACATAGAAGCGCTTTGAACAAAGTATTCAAGTTACAAGTGCGTTCAATATCAATGGTTTGTTAATTGCCTCTTAAAACTGTTCGGGCTGCGCCGCGTCGAGAGAATCGAATCAAACTTTGTATAAGTTTTATCCACAAATTTTAGTGCTTTGATCTCGTTACATTTATTATAAAATATTTCATGAAAATTGTTGACCATATTAATCTGTTTTTCTTTTAGATATTTTTGAGTTTTATCAGTTTTAGCAATATAGACCAGTAAATGTATATAAATCAAGTATTCTAATCCAGAAATATTTTTCTATTTAGACGTACGTAACGTAACTTGTACATATGGATTATTAATTTTATATGCATTTTTAATGTATTTTTCAATTAATCGATTAAAATATCTGTAAATCTATTTTTAGGAAAAATATTCGGTAGAATTCTGTGTGAGACACCCACTATTAAAGACAAAGACCCCTCATTTGTAATAAAATGTATTGTCGCTTCGTCTGTATGTTTAACTTGAACCTAAAAACGGCTTGACCGAATTTTACGAATTATATACATAAGAAGTATATTCATATTCCCCAATCGACATTATATAAGGCTTGTCAATAACACCTAGAAGTTGTAAAAAATAATTACAATAAATATTTTTTTACTTATTGTTAACCAATTTTCAAGAAAGTCTGTAAATATATGTCATTCTAATATTGGTCGTCTATAAATATAATCAATAACACTTTTAGAAATCATTACATTAATATTCACAAAAACTTACAATTGGTTTTCATACTTACAGATGTAGATACATTTCGATTCCAAAATTAATAATCTATAATAAATATCATGAACACTTCTACTAATTAAAACATATGACAAAAACATAATGAGGTTACAACGAAAATAATAAAGGACTCGCGAGCACACTCAATATTTTCATATAAATAATACCGACTTTATTATTGATCCTGGATAATCAAACAAAACCCAAGAGGTAGCTCGCGAAATAACATAATGGCCGACGCATACGTAAGTACAGATAATTTGGCTGCGTCCGCGTCCGCTCGGCCCGAGGCGTGCACGCACGCGACGTTCGCGCGTCAGCCGGGAGCCGACTCATCATCGACGACCTCCGCCGACAACCTAAAATTACCCTTAACACCCACTGATACGCTCTTCTGTAAAGTAGAGACTGATTTCTCAGAACATAATCACTGAAGAACTATCCATACTCGCTTATTGTAGTACCGTTACGCAAACAGCTTCCGACTTTACCATTGTCGATAAATTGAAACATGTGAACTGGTAATTATGTGGGAGTGACTATGCATTCCGAAATGAAATCTAGACAAGACGACTGGTATGGTAAATTGAACCGAATAATGGCACACCAGCTGTCGAGGGTTCGGGAGTCGTGTTGCTTGAGTCTTGTTCACAAAGAGGACAGCGATCGATCGGCTGCCGCGCCGTTCGTGACTATTGTTCAGTCCGCGAATGCACTGCACTGTACATCTGTTTCGTTCCTTTTTCACTCGGTCTGCATAATGAAACCGGGCCATTGTGAGAAGAACATCCACAAAAGAGCACGCACTTTGGCGCTGGGCCTGTGTATTCTATAAGAAAAAATAACAGACGCCTCGAGCGTAAAAGGTGGGCGTCGACGATATCGGAAATGAGAAAGCCGACGCAACTGTTATGACATACGCGGTTCGTTAAGTGTTATTGAAAATAAACAACCGTTCGCGCTATAACGAACAAACTCCTATGTCGGATATAATTTTTATCAGGAAAACCAATTTTGAAACGTTATTTTTTACGGATGTCAAAAAGGATACTCTATTGTTTTCACTCGCAGAAGTAATATTCTTGGATAAGAGTTCTATCGAATATCGATCTGATGACAAATACAACATATACTAAAACTAATATTAATGTATGTACTATGAGTTTGTCCAACCAATAAGTTTTGTATATCTGCGTACAGGTATGTAATATACCTAAAGATAAAGATTATGTTTTTTTTATGACAACTAGTAAAAATACTGATGAATGATGCATCAAGTCTCTAGTGAAATACAAACGAACATCAACGGATAATTTCGCCTACAGTATAAATCTTGATAAATAATAATAATAATAGTACTCCTTACAAAGGTCACGGACTTGTGACGCTGAACTTCTGAAGCACCCATTGTCATGAAAAGATGAGTCAATTGGAAGCTTTATCTAGTTTTGTATTTATAGCGACCTAGTAGACGCAGTTAATCCATAATAGGAAAAATTTGATTTGACGTGATTTCGTTATCACATAATTAAAAAAATAGAGGATCAACACGGTTTGTATAGTCCGCGTCAAACTTTTTAACCGCTCTGAAGTGTATGCGCAGAACACAAATTTAGGTATCAGAGGGACGCAGATAAGGTGAAAGGAGGGAGCAGGCTCACCCGCGCACGTACCTCGTCCCATATTGCACCCAGGTTGACACATGTGTCCTGTCATTACCAGTTGTGGTAGAGTCGCATTCAGAATAGTTTTGTTGTTATTAATTACATGTTATTGCTATTTTCGTTTTTTGTTTAAATTTGTTGTTATTAAAAGACCCATCCAATTCGAAAAATTATGTTTCTATGGAAAGTGTTGCTTATTAGAAATTATTTATTTGTTATGAATGTATTTTACTTACAATAATGGTATTGTAATACGCACAATACCTGCACAATATATGCTACAAGATATATCCCACAGATAGGAACAAATACTGCATAACCCTAAATCATTTAATTAAAGTACGCGATCATCCAAAACTCACTAACCAGGTGATTAAATGTTATTTGGATTTAATTATAACTGAAAAATACATGATGTGACGAACTGTTCTATATTCTAGCTTCGTCTATCACTTTATTATTCAGCTAGTCCATTTCTAGTTTTTACTGTTATTTCATTACCCCAGTAATTATTACGTTTTATTGTCTGTTCATTTTTATATTAAATTCTTTGCAATATTCTACATGACATACTCTAAATATCTGTATATCTCGTACGTAGGTATATGTCTGCTCAATTCATATAAACAGGATTTCGTTAACTAGCTGTCTAACCGTTTACAAGACGATACAATGGGAGTTCATTTTCGTCTTTAATTCTTTACAAATATTCTAAATGTCTGTATATCTCGTACGTAGGTATTTGTCTGTTCAATTCATATAAACAGGATTTTGTTAACTAGCTGTCTAACCGTTTACAAGACGATACAATGGGAAACAAACTTTTACTTTACATACAAAATCTTCTGAAATTAGGAACATGGTCGTTATACTGTTACATTCTTAATGTTACTTAATGTAATAGGCAAATATCTACTTGAATCATAATTCATTAAAATATTGTACGTATAATATCGAGACATCTTAAAGATTAACAAATGTAAATGTTAAATTCCTATAATAATATTTTGAACTTGCTTTGTATTAACCTCTTGACTGTACTATCCGCAACTGACTTAAAGTTATATTCAGAGCTGCCAAAAATCATGACGCGGATTATACGAACAATGTGACGAACGGACAGATTTTGTTACCTTACCATCGAATTTAGTAATATTCTATAGTTTCCATACCATGGTGACAAGGTAATTTGTGTAACGTAATCATAACGTACATAAGTTTTTATATATAAAAAGATTGGAAATTGAGCTTGAGGAGGCAAATACCATTTTTTTTTTGTCGAACTGTCTAAGCTATTGACCTAGCAAGGTCTTACAGCTTCACCGGACAACTAAGGCAAGCGCTTAAGGCACTCAGCCGATTAGATACCAATATAATAAGAACTAAACAACAATGAAGATAGAGAATGTTGTATAAAAACAGAGCTGCCAAAAATCATGACGCGGATTATACGAACAATGTGACGAACGGACAGATTTTGTTACCTTACCATCGAATTTAGTAATATTCTATAGTTTCCATACCATGGTGACAAGGTAATTTGTGTAACGTAATCATAACGTACATAAGTTTTTATATATAAAAAGATTGGAAATTGAGCTTGAGGAGGCAAATACCATTTTTTTTTTGTCGAACTGTCTAAGCTATTGACCTAGCAAGGTCTTACAGCTTCACCGGACAACTAAGGCAAGCGCTTAAGGCACTCAGCCGATTAGATACCAATATAATAAGAACTAAACAACAATGAAGATAGAGAATGTTGTATAAAAAAATCGTAAAATTAATAGTTCCAATTAATGTTGATGAATAAAATTATCGTAGTTATAAGTAGCTTATCAAGTTGGTAAGAGCTCGAAACCAAATAAATATAAGGTGTCCTAAAAGTAACACAAGATTTGATATTGCAGCCATTTTTGCAGTAAATTGTTGGCAACCCTGAAAAAAGAACAATTTGAATGCTGATAGTATAGGATTAGTAAAAATGGAGCATTATGCCACTAAACAACGTGTTTTCATTATTAAATAATATTTCAAAAATAATGAAAATTTGGCGGGCGTAGATCTAAAATTGTATACAAAATATGGTCAAAAGAGTGATTTAACCTCGTCAACACCATTAGATTTCTTCTTATGAGATTATTAGAAGTCTAAGGTCTATGTCAACAAACCCACAACCACTCGTGCATTACAAGAGAAAATTAAACGCATCAACGAAATTCAGCCACAATTATGCATGAAAGGTCATGAAAAATTTCGGCACAAGAGTGCGTATGTACCGACAAAGCTGTGGAGGCCAATCTTTATCAAACTTTATGATTTAATGAAAAAATAACAACCTAAAGTCTAAAAACTGTGTTTTCAATTAATTCAAACTTTGCGTTAATTTTGGGACAACCTATATTAATTATTGTGAATGGTAATTGATAACAGAAGATATTTAAGCTGAAATCTTTAGTCAGTTACTAATTCCTAGCAAGGACTCTATAATCTACCGTGACCTTTGACTAAATAATACTGTCACATATTTATCATATTCCCTCTTCGAACTATTAGTAATAGAAATAATAAATTCCTTCCCAAAATTTGCAGAATTAAAATAGACGCATTATAACATTCCAAATAAATAGGCTCTCTCTATTTTTATTTACACCTCTCCGCAACAAATATATCACTTGTATTCCTAATTCGACCTTATTTTCATATAAATAAAACCACCGCCAAAACCCGTTTTTTTAAACTCTAACAGTAACCAGACATATAGAACACAATAATGGTGATTTTAATGGTGGTAGAGCCACGCTGAAACTATTACTGGTTTCAGCATGAATGAGTCATCTCGTCCGGGGTAGTACCACCCTCTCATAGAAAACCGAGGTGAAGTAACAGTGCTTGCATTATTTTGTTTCGTTTGGCCAGTGAGAGCGCCGGATGTCCACCTCCCCTCCCTCTCCTCTCTCCATCCCCTAACCCTTCCCCCCAAAAGGTCGCACTTGCGAGTCCTCTGGTGTTGTCAGTATCCATGGACGGTGGTGATCACTTAACATCAGGTGACCCACTTGTTCGTTTGCCACCAATGACATAAAAAAAAAAAATTAGGCCACTTTCTAAAACACACTTAACCACCTGCCATCTTCAGGTCGTAAATGCGTCAATGAGACATTGGTATCTTGCAAAAGCTGCAGTTGATAAATACTTATTTTTAAGGACATTAAATAATTAACGGGCAACTAAAGTACACATATTCAAAATGTGAGTTGACATTCGACACAATTGTTTGCAGTCGTTTTGGCGGAATTACATACGTTTATTACATTGTAAAAATTACATTCTTGGCGGTTGCGGTGCGGTGCGGTGTAGTATGGTGTGGGCACGGCAGCTGGCAGATGTCGAGATCGGCTATTATTGATACAAATGCTGTACAATTTCATGTAAACACACACCGCAGGAGCACCGCTTATTGGCCGGATTTCATTTTTCTTTCACTTATACGTGGGTTTTTTTTTTATTTCGCGGAATATTTTTTTTTTACTACAATTACTTCCCGTTATCTTTTATATAATTTGCGATGTCATTTTTATTATGTATGGGTGCTGCTTAAATTTAACAAGAAGCGAAAGTTATTTTGTCGCAAAATGAAGACACAATGCTTTTTTCTTTTCATTTCTTGTTAATTTTTTTGAGGATTTTGAGGTCGTTTTTGTTTTCATTTCACTGTTAATTATGCGATTGACTTTTTTTTTCGAACTGACTACGCTATTGACCTAACAAGCTTCACCGGACTATATGCAATTGATGTGAATAAACTGACTTCGTTATGTACGTAGCGATGAGCCTGTCACAGGTACTCTTTTGTTGTGTCACATTTTTGGATCGGATAGTGTAAATTCCGATTCTGAGACACTTGTAATATGGCATGATACTGACCAATACCGATGGATTGTAGATATATCGGTGGTTCTCGTTGTTTTGTAATTACTACTTTTGTAGTGTAATATTGTAAAAAAAAAGCAAAAGTCGCTTTCAATCCGTTTGATTACACTTTGAAGTGTTTCAAAGCTACTATTACCGTATAATATAAATACTAGTCCGAAGTGTACCTATACTTCATAAAATAAAACTCCATCACCTTTTTTACTTATTATCTATATTCAGCATCAAGACAATGACATCCCATGAAAAAAACAAAAGCCTCGAGAACTATGACAGTATCTTTTTTTCAATTCAAAGTATTTCTTACTAACCAGTTTCTAAACATAATACATGATCTAAGCCTGTCACAGTGACTCTCTTTTGATGTGTCACATTTTTGGATCGGACAGTGTATATTCCGATTCTGAGACACTTGTAATATGGCATGATACTAACCAATACCGATGGATTGTAGTTGATATATCGGTGGTTCTCGTTGTTTTGTACTTACTACTTTTGTAGTGTAATAATTTTAAAAAAAAGCAAATACAAATTTAATTCAAGTGTACAGCGGGAGTCGCTTTCAATCCGTTTGATCACACTTGTGTTTCAAAGCTACTATTACCGTAATATTTTAATTTACTTTTCGCTCGATATTAAGAAAACTATCGTATTATAATTATAATTACTTCTACAAATTTAAAGCATAATACTATACTTTTTTTTTATATCATAGGTGACAAAGGAACAGGTGGATCACCTGATGTTAAGTGATCACCACCGTCCATGGACACTAACAACACCACAGGAGTCGCAAGTGCGTTGCCACCCTTTGGGGGAAGGGTTAGAGGAGGGAGAGGGAGAGGAGACGGGAGGGGAGGTGGGCCTCCGGCGCTCTCACTGACCGAACAAAACGCAACAATGCAAGCACTGTTACTTCACGTCGGTTTTCTATGAGAGGGTGGTACTACCCCGGACGAGCCGATCCATTCATGCTGAAACCAGTAATAGCTTCAGCGTGGCTCTACCACCACTAAAATCGTTTTCCGTTGTTTTATGTAATATATAAACAAGAACATATACAGTGATTTAAAAATGAGACTTTAAAACCAATCCAATAGCTCCATTTAACCTCGTATAACCGTGAACCGAACTTTTACGTAAATTTTGGTTAACTGAAATTTAAAAAGCAAGCCTTGGTTGATCGTAAAAAGCGCATAATAAATACGCGGGTGTACTGCGCGTCTCAAATTGTACATCCCGAGGCGGGTCGGCTGCTGCACCGGCGATTAAGTACACTTAATTCAGTCTAAATATTCGCCGGCGGGGAGTTTCAGGCCCTCGGGTACTACTCCGACCGCGCTCGGTCCCTGCATAATGTAATAATAGTTAGAGAACCGAACACAGGTCCGCAAGTGTTAACACAACTGTTCAAACAGAATCAGATGTCACAGAACGATACACGGTGCCAATATTTTATTTGTTAACTTTTTACTATTGTTTGAATTTACATATGCTTCGGCCGAACTAATTTTCAAGTACATTTAATACATTGCTATTCGGGTTATACCAATATACGGTAAGTAGTAATGCGAGGCTATGATTTTAGAGCTAAAATATAAACAAAACGGAATGCAGCCAACGTTCCCGCCTCCCGCGTCACTTGTAGCTGTAATTAAGTTTAAGAATTTTGTATCACATGCCCTTATTAAAGGAATCTCTTTCATAAGATTCACTTTAGGTGAGGATGAGGTCGTGTATTCTTTGAACTAAGCATATCATATAACTATAATAGAACGGAATCTAATATCAAGTTAGTATGATTCTCATATATTTCCTATAACAATTTATAATGACTATGTTGAAAATGTTCTTCTTTGTTTATGCGAATATTTCGTAGGTTTGTATATTATATCTATTCTATCAAATCACCACATTCATGTTATAATTATACTCTGCATTCTTAATCTATCCGAGTTGATATAACGATTCTAGAGAATCTTTCTTACAGAGGAAACTTGTTTAAAATTAGTTTCAATTAATTTAAACAACGTAAAATAAATTTTATAGCTTGGGCTTCCGAAACCTAACAGTGAGACATAACACGCACTAAGACATCTATCTTTGTATAGTTTCTATGGTTATAAAAGTATATATTTAACAAGCGTGGCACAAAATATAAGAAAAAAATCATCATCGCAAACCTTTTAGCAGTCATCAATGATAACAAAAATATTCTAGCTTTTGCTCGTGTCAAAGTAGATTTAACCTGTCCTTCGGGAACAGTATTCTTATTAGATGAATGCATACGCATAATTTCAAGATGATCGATTTAATAGTTAAGACGTCAAAAGGTTAGTGTATGTCCGTAAGAACCTTGAAAGATAGTTTTCGTAAAAAATCGGCACAATCTAAATACTAGAAACTGTGACAAACTGGTTATTCCATGTTTTAGACTTAGTAAAACCAGTAACAATTTTTTGGGAAATAGTGTTAGATTATACAACAAAGTCCCAAAGGATATTACCGATTTGCCGGATTGCGAATTTAAGCGCCATGTCAAGCGGGTTTTGGTGTCAAAAGACTATTATAGAATGGATCAATATGTGAACGATGGTGATGTCTGGAATTGTCTCATCTCTGTGCATCCATTAAAAACGTTTGCAACGTAAAATAAATTTTATAGCTTGGGCTTCCGAAACCTAACAGTGAGACATAACACGCACTAAGACATCTTTGTATAGTTTCTATGGTTATAAAAGTATATATTTAACAAGTGTAGCACAAAATATAAGAAAAAATTCATCATCGTAAACCTTTTAGCAGTCATCAATGATAAACAAAAATACTCTAGCTTTTGCTAGTGTCAAAGTAGATTTAACCTGTCCTTTGGGAACAGTATTCTTATTAGATGAAAGATACCCCGTGTCTTTTTCCGTATCCTAGACAACGCATACGCATAATTTCAAGATGATCGATTTAATAGTTAAGACGTCAAAAGGTTAGTGTATGTCCGTAAGAACCTTGAAAGATAGTTTTCGTAAAAAATCGGCACAATCTAAATACTAGAAACTGTGACAAACTGGTTATTCCATGTTTTAGACTTAGTAAAACCAGTAACAATTTTTTGGGAAATAGTGTTAGATTATACAACAAAGTCCCAAAGGATATTACCGATTTGCCGGATTGCGAATTTAAGCGCCATGTCAAGCGGCGATGCAGACGAAGTTGCACGGGTCATCTAGTATTATATATATTTGTTAAAAAGATAAACCAGATCGAGTTTCTTGCAGGTTCTTCTCGATGACTAGGTTGTTTTCTGAACCGGTGGTAGTTTTGACATTCATAAGTGCCTTCTTAGGGCCTAAATTGAATTAAGTGCTTTTGATTTTGAGGGTAACAAACAAATATTCTCATTTAAAATATTAGGATACAAGATTATTTAAAGTAAGTCATTCATATCTGAATTTAATTTGATGTATAATAATTAATAATGCAATCCTAAATGAAATGCTTACCGCCATAATCAGTATTATACCATATAAAAAATATTGCAATTATATTTTGAATGTTTCGGAGAATAAACCGGAATTCTTGTAAATATTATGAATGAAAATGAATTAAGTCAAATATTTTTTTACAATATAATAAAATAAATAAAAAATAACGGTAGCATGACATGTTTTTAGGGAACACGCGTGTGTCGCGCATTCAAACTACACATAATGAGTGTTTCACACAAACAACCCGGCAGCCGCAAAATTAAAACTGCTTAGTTATCGTTTAGACAAGGTAGAATGGATCAATATGTGAACGATGGTGATGTCTGGAATTGTCTCATCTCTGTGCATCCATTAAAAACGTTTGTGACTGTATACTGTATACTAGATAGGTCTCACCTAATATATTCTAAATATTATATATATTTGTTAAAAAGATAAACCATGTTAAAAAGGTGTACTCGATCGAGTTTCTTGCCGGTTCTTCTCGATGACTGGGTTGTTTCCCAAACCGGTGCTAGTTTTGACGTTCTTAAGCGCCTTATTCCCTAATAAACTAAATAAGGTATTTTTGATTTGATTTGACACGCAAAAAATTCATCAAAATTTATCTAGACTTTTAGGAAGAGTTCAGTCACATACACACGGTCAGTGGAAATATATATATTAAGATGTATAAAAAAGTAAATTAGCATCAACTAGCGGGCCCGGCGGACGTTGCCCCGCCCCGATAATAAAAATCTTGACAAATTATATAATTAAACCTTCCCCATGAATCACTTTATCTACTCGTGAAAACCGTGTGAAAATCCGTTCAGTATATTTTTTTATTTATCGCGAACAGACATACAGACATGGTAGGGGACTTCGTTTTATAATATGTTGTGATTAAAAGGGATTAGTAAGAAGCCGTTCTGTTAGTAATATCCTGCCGAAACGGTCCGGTTTTCGGGGACACTCGTTCCTATATTGTAGTAAAACGCCGCTCACAATCCCACGTAGATAGTTCGCAAATCACACGGGGGCGTGAACTTGACCGACTCTTGCCGGTGACTCACGCCGCGCAACTCGAACCGATTTGTGTGGATACTTATTCGAAAAGCATCTTTTAATTTTTTTTTGCCAATCAATCTTCTAGTAGATTATTTACTGTCATTGTTGAGTAACTTCGTTATTATTTCAAAGAATTATTATATTAAAATGGTGGCCCGCTTTTAAGGGAGCCAGGGAGTTTTTGTGGCAAGTCAGAAGCCATTCTCCGTGGCCTCATTTCCCATACACTTTGTTAGTACACGATAACTAAAATATATTAAGTAAAACACCACCAAGATTACAAAATATAAAGCCAAATATTGTAAGATTGTGAATAAAATGTAAAATCCTTTTGACCATAGTTAGGTAGGCACCTACCTAGTTACCTAATCTTAGGTTGTCAAGAATCTGCCAATAGCTCAATTATTGTACATTGCCTGTTCGATTTTGAGGAGTTACCTGGTGTATCATCGGAATCAAAGATCCAATATGCTAATGAATTTAAAATGCGAGTCTCTTAAAAAGAAAAAAAATACAAATCGGCTTATAAATGGTAAAGTTCTGAAGTAACAAACAGCCATGAAAAAAAAAATACAACCTATTTGATTTTTGGAATCGATTGAGTGATTGATTAAGCAATTTACGGTGTCATTAGACTAAAATTTAATGATTATTGTTTATTTTATAGTTTATTGTTTAGAGCTGTAAAATTATAAGACAGTATATCTCTCAATTGTAAGGTTGTTGTCTCTAAAAACTTGTCGTGCAAATATACAACCTATTTGATTTTTGGAATCGATTGAATAATTGATTAAGCAATTTACGGTGTCATTAGACTAAAATTTAATGATAGAGTTTATTGTTTAGAGCTGTAAAATTATAAGACAGTATATCTCTCAATTGTAAGGTTGTTGTCCCTAAATACTTGTCGTGCAAGCATTTCCCGGAAAATGCTGGCAATTTTAAATAGAACTGTGACTAATATGTGAGGTAGTTAAAGTATGTATACTACTACTTAAATGACTGATGATTTTGATTAAATATTTATAACCCATCTTTAAAGAGCCTTCACTGTCCCTAATATGGGTTTTTACTAATTTAATTCCTTTATGAATACTTTTAATCCGGTTGTGAACCCACGCAAAAATGCTTATTTAAAAGTGGAAATTTCGTCATCCAACCAAACAAAGCAAGCAATGGGCCCTTCGCTGAACCACTTTTGGTCTAAATAAAAAGTGTTTCTGTTTTCTTAACGAAAATTTTTAATCTCAAATAAATACTTGACTCTCCATACCTTTAAATTAGACCTGCATAATGTTTCTCATTGACCTATCTTAATATGTTTTTTTAACAGTATAAAGGTGACTGAAAATTTTGGTAAATCCATTATCTTGTCGGAACATTTTATCGCCAGTAATCGACAATTAAACAAAATTGATGTACTTAGTTGCTTGCTCCTATGGGCGGTAAATTACGGAGAATATCAGAAAGTTAAATTTTGTAAACTGAAAACTGGATACCGTCGCCAAAGGACGTACATACTTACAATAATAAATTCTTAAGATTATCAAGCAATGGACGGTAAACAAAACTAATACATTCTTTTCTTGAGAAATAATAAAAAAGACGAGGGTAAAACAACAACATTTTCAGATAATGCCTTACTGTAAAATATTTAGCTATGAAACATTCAAAATTTTACTCAAATTAGAAATAACTTTCATTTAACATAAACTTTACTATAAAATGTTTTATTCTATAGCAACATTTCATAGCGCTTTAGATTACATAATACAAGAATCATCAATATTTTCTCCACAGACTACAAGTGGGAGCGAGAAACCTATAATTGTGAAAAAAAAGTCATATCTGACTAACGTATAGGCGTAAAGTGATTTCAAATTAAAATAATGTAAAAATAAAGTAAGAGCTACTTATTTGTAACTCCGTTTATCTTTTAAGATCCGTTAAGAGACCACATGGTATTTATATTTATTGTGGCACTTACTATTTAACAAAATAGTATTTATTTTGAAACTGCCTAAACATTCAAACGATAAAATCACTGTGAAAGTTTTAAAATGCACAAAATAATTCCCGCCCAACGATTGTGAGAAACAAATGAAATTGTATATTTTTTATAAATATAATTTCCAGTATATAAAAACTGATCCACTACTTTGTTGATTTTTAATATGCTGCCAACACGCCAACCGTTGAACAGACGGCAAATATCCAGAGACAGCAAACACGATATTATACCCATAATCTTCCCACGATATGTTCTGGATTAGTTTTTGTTATAAAACGCTACGCGAGTAAACTTTGCAATCGCGTGACTGACGTGATACTATGCCAGGGTTATTACATATCACCAGCAAATCTAATCTGTAAGTGTTAACTAATAAGATTTTCATATATATTTATTAACGAGAAATGTCAATTGATCACATGATGGCAAACAAAACCATGGGTGATGCGAATCCCGAACCAAGCGACCAGTTCTATTATTCATTAGGTAATCTGTATAAAAAAACTCTGTGACTCGTATCTCATCAATAGTCTGTGCTTTATATTATATAAAGAATAGATTTTTTGGGTTCAATGTAACTAAAACTATATTTCAACGACACTAGATTGTTCAGTATATTTCCCTCTTAACAAAGGTATAAATTATATGGGATCATAAAATAAAAACTTTGTTTCTTTCTTGATACCATCTTGATACATTTGTGACCAATAAAAGCGACATTGCATTATGTAACAGGTAACCTGTTCTTTATCGTGTTTATATATACTTATGAATATATGAATTACAAATGTATTGAAATAACATATAACGAAATGACATTTTAATTTCTGCAATTGTTCCATAGATGAACATAATTTTAAATAAACAATCAAACGGAGAAGTAAGTAAGAAGTTTATGTTGTTGTATTAGAGATATTTTATGTCTACATAATACTAAGTATTTATTTATAATTAAATAGTATTTATACTTTTTTATAGGTACATACAGCCTCATGTTTCCTTAAGGCTACGGTTTCCAAACTTCTGTAGTAACCGGTGCGGTGTTTTAATCATAATATTTTAACAATGACTGTAATTAGGCACAAAAATGAAAACAACACTATACCGACAATATGTTAAGGTAGCTTTAAGACTTCGGCACTATCCATCGAGACGTTTTGCATACCTAATGAGAAAAGCAGAATCTCTCAACTACGATGTATGCAGAATAATTGAGGATGTGCATCATCACTTGATGGAGTGTGCTAAGAACCGCATCGAAAGAGAGTCGCTGATGAGTAATATAAAAAGTAGTTGCCAGAACATAGGTATTTGTCACAGCGTCTTGGCTGAACCCTGTTCGGGTGAAGCTAAGATGCTGTATGACCTGGTAATGATACCTCATCAGCGACTCTCATGATAGAGCTAGAAAGATTGGGGAACAATGGGGCTGATATGTTCGGTGGAATAAAAGTCTCTATAAACGAGTTAAAAAAAACACTAATTAAAATATACAGTCTGTGAGCCCACACTAAAATACATTTATTCTCAGAATGTTAAAAAAATTGTTTCCGAAGAGAAAACAGGACCGTTTTGCAGGATCCCTGCTAACTCTTCACGACTCTTCAGAGTACCACACGCCGCGATGTACACTTTGAAAACAATTGAACTGAAGGTCACCAGAATCTATTTGGCTAAACGCCGGTTCAGGGCAGGTGTTAAGTGATAGAACAGGTTTGACCAAAAACATTGAATTCTTCTTATAATTCTTTCAACAAGTTTCTTTCTTAACGAAGTTTTTTAGATGTAAATTATTAACTTTATTATTGACGAGTGTGTAAAACGGTTATTCTAATATATTTACACCTGAACGAATTGATAGATCAGAGTGCACGTTAAGCTTCGTAAAATACCGTTTTATAGATAACATAAAAATACATTAGCTGTGTAAAACATGATACCTATAACCTCTATAAAATTTAAGTTTATGTCTTCATTACACATAAAATACCTTATAACTAAATACTCTTTATCTTTATGTTGTATTTTATTACTGTAAATAAAATAATTTAGAATAACTGTACTATCAAACAAATAGCAATAAGAAAAACAAATATAATAAATATTTTCTCTTGACAGATTGAAACTGAACGTCTTGGCAACGGTCCAACACGTCCCTTCTAGTCCGACCATAACAAGAATTTTTTAATTAATATAAAATGTTGTTACTTCTTGTTTGGACACGTTGTTCGTAAATATTTAACAAAAGACTTTTTTTATGTTTTCCCCCAATGCATAAACATACGTATACATTAGGGTACCCATACGTCAGGATTTCGCCTGACATGACAGGCATTTTATAATCATGTCGAGTTAAGTGCAAGCTTTTGAAGCAACGTCACGAACACGTTTCCTTTCATGACTACTACATATTGAGCCGATCCGAAAGCAAAATATGTGTTAAAGATTTTTATAATTTAGAATTTAATTTACAAGAAGTACATAATAAAAACATAAGAGATGGTAACCCTAACTGCAAACGTGTCCATCTTCTTAATAGACCATTGGAGTCAATTGTAGACAGGTAAAAACACTTTATTGCACGTAATATGATTTTTATACTAAAGCGAGTTGAATACAAACGCGGGTAACTTATAAACTCATGGAGGTCTGACTTTAGGGTTTCGCATTGTCGTTTTGACTACACAAAAACGGCAATCCACTGCCTTCCAACGCAAACGCATATTAAGAACATATTATCTTTTCGATGAGCATGAGCAGTCTGGAATGCGTTGCAAAAAATTAAAATATAAATATTAACAAACTGAATAGCCGAGAAATTAATTATCACGTATTTATTTTTCTCTAGTTGACAGTAAAGATACAAATATAGACATTTTTAAGTTTAAAATCTGCAATTGCGTTACGGCTGACGTACTAACTGGATTATTAAGGTACTGGCTAGTGCCCGTGACTCCTTTCTCGTGATAATAATTTTATACTGTGTTAGAATTAAATATAGGCTGTTTTTTTGTTTGTCCACTACTTAACGCGTATATCACTTTTTGATAATAGTAAGTTACCTCTTTTAAATCTTATTACTGTTATTTAGCACTTATGATACAGCGTATTTATGTATATGGAGATTTAATCATTTGAAAAGTCCTCTATCTCTTAAAAACAATTAAATTTTCCAGATTTGCCAGGCCACACTTTAATGATTATACATACGCTATTATATTTTGCAGTATTAAAGATATCTCAGCAATGCATCGTCAGTTTCAGCATAGAGTTCGCTCCACTGTGCAATAGAATCGGTCCGCTGGCCATCTAGAGGTAAGCAGCTCCACGGGCGAATGTAGTTGCGGCGAGACGTCTCAAGTGTCCGCGCTACCTGTATCCCACTTCAATATCGATGCATGATTAACATTTACTTTATTCGAGGGGACGTAGGAACACGAACGTAACCCTAAGATGTTCCTCGCTATGTACGATATCTTCTTACTTTGTAAACTCTAACCAGAAATGTGCTTGGAATTGAATGCAAAAACTATTTGATTACAGAGTAAAACTCTTCGAGACGAGCTGTATTGTTACAATACAGTGTTTCACTATACACGTGCTTACTTTGAGCAGAATCTCAATTTATGGTACATTATGTTTTACCGAAGAGTTAAAAAATGCCGCAATAGAAATACTCAAGGTCAGTGTAGGATTTCAACCATTTCACGTAAAGCTACATGGAGGCCTTTGTAAAAACTGATAACCTTAACAATAATACTGTAAATACTTACTGATGTCTAAATTACGAATGTAGAGAATAGCTGTTACGCTATTAAGATTGTATCGATGTATCTCTTTTAACTTTAGCCCACTAAATTGGACCAAATTCTACGTTACAAGGAGTTTTAATTGTAACAAATGAGATTATAAAGTGTTCACAATGTGATTTTTATTTCGGTTAAAGTTTAGTCGTAGAAATGAAAGAAAAAATTGACACAACATACGAGAATTATCAATACATTAAAAAAATGTCCTCAACCGATGACATTCTATCCATCAGAGTGGAATCGACTGCGTTGTACTAAGCGAGAGAAGCGAAGCATACCGATGTAGAGTGATAGCGTCAGAACAAGTTTCAGGAATGCGGTATCAGTTTCATTTAATAAAGCATCAATAAGGAGTTGTGTTATTAGAGCTAGAATCATAAGAATTCATTGTCATAATATCAGTCCATTAATTATATCAAGTATGAGGTACATTTATCTGTGCATTTGTAATTAATTTTCTATTGTTTATAATTATTAAACCGTACACAGGACAATAATTAAATTACTATTATCACTTATAACTAGAGTATGCTTTAGCTTCTGTCCAGGAAAGGTACCACATACAAATTACTATAAAACTAGTCTATTAGATATATCTGTTTATCATACATACATAATAGACTTCTGATGAAGCCCATCAAATTCTGTTTGACAACCAAATTTTTTTTATTTGTGCCATTAATTTTAGTCTCGTACGCATAATACCTACCTACAGTGGACTGTTCTGGTAGTAGATGTGTGAAGCTAACGATAAGAAAAGCACGTCGTCTCAGCTCACGTCATATCGAGTTACGTCAAGTAACATGCCACTTTTTGAAAGTGAAAAATTCATAAGCCGCATTGAGCGATCAAAAAATTGAAACAAATTCATTTGATAGGAAAAAGCTTATACGTATTGAGCTTGCGTCGCGTAGTATAGCGGCCTCTGTAAAAGTAATATTGATATTTTATACTGAGCTTGTGCAGTCTCGCCATATTTATGATTGACTAATAAACTGTATAAAATTGTATATACTTATTGTTCCGAGTTGCAATAAATATGAAACCCAGACTATACATAATTTCAATGTACAAATGATAAAATTTTAATAATTCAAACTGTAATTGATTTAAAAATTATAAACTGTACACAATATTTTGAGTTTTCACTCCTGTCTGCAGTCCTTATGACTCCCCCGATTTTATTTTATTTACGTCATAGACAAATTAATTCGTCTCTCGATCGACTAATAGATCAAAGTTTCTATTGATTAATCTATTTATTTCTTTTCCCACACACTTTCCCGATGTCTTAAAACCACCAAAACAAAATTATTATACCCAAAGAGAATAAATATTAATTGCTAATTCGCTAAATATTTTTAGAATTACCTTGAACTCATAAATCAGTGGTATTTCTAATAAACGCAGTTTACTTTATGTAGCACATAATCTCTTAGAAAGAAAAAAGGGATTCGATTCACTAAAGTCGATTTGTGTCACCTATAATATCATGAATCCAACGTATCGTAAGTACTAGTACTGTTGATATTTGATCAATATATACACCGAGTGCTGGTTATGACTCACAATAAAGTGGTATTTATCAATTTCAGTTAATAGTAGAGCTAATACAAGACAACGAGACAGTTTCCACTTGAGAAATATAATATTAAGCGGTTTGTGGCTAGTGGTCGGTTAAGGTCCGCCGTCACGTGCGACCCGCTATCGCTTCTGTATCTCAATTCAAGCGACGTTTGGACAATGAGCTAGTTACCAGTTTACCTGCGCCGAAGTGTGGGATTATCGCGCGATCGTGCACCAATCCCCTCCTACCTCGATCTACTACTGCACGTTTTAGAGCTGATAGCGTTCTCAACGTAGAATTATATTACCCTTTACTATCTTATTCTATACTAGCTGTGCCCGCTACTTCGACTGCGTGAAACCTTATATAAAAAAACCGCGATTAATAGTCATCTGAATGTATTAAGTCCATTTACTTATCTACTTTTATCTCGTACTTAAGTCGAGTCGTCATTAAAATTACAATAACTTTTGATAGACCGGACCGATTTTAATGGAACAAAAACTAAATAAAACTCGAGGATATGCTTTATGATTTACTTGGTGAGGTTTTATCGTGAACGCAGTACTTTAATAGTGTGATACGCGTCCAAACAAACAGACAGACAGTGTGTCAAGTCTAAAAATAATTTAAATCTATTTTATTAATTATTCCTAGATACCTGCAACAATTTTTTTACAAAACTCAAAAGGTATAGACAAGATAGATTTACATTTTTATTATACGTAGAGATAAAAAGTAATGCCAGGAACCGATTTGAAATACACATTTTATGGCACTTATAACAAGGTTTCTCACATAGTACCGATAATGTGCAGTAGATGCAGCGTAAGTCAATCATATAAGTAAAAAAAAATCGATGTTTTGAATGTAGTTTCCAGGATTAAACTCGAAGACAGATCTAGACCACAGAATATTCCGCTTTTCTTTAGGAGCTTAGAATTTTAAAAAAAACAATGATAAGCAAGTAAGCGTGATGTAAAATTATAAGTAAAATAAATTAAATGTAAGTAAAAACAATTACAATTAAAGAAAATAAATGATATTCCCGTAGAAGCTGGCATTTTCACGTTACCGAAGTTGAAACATGCAAGCGAATTATCAAGCAACTTCGGCTATAGAGATATTTTACGAAAAATTCTGTATTTTTTAGTTAGATTGCTGTTTACTAATAATAATAACATAATCATTGACAAAAGTAAAGTATAAATATGTATTTTTTACAGAAACATTTTGTGTAACTTATAAAAAATTATCATAGACAGTCATAACAAGTAGCATTCTTATTAACAAGTCACTTTATAGCAAGTTTTACTAATTAATTAGCTAGTGAACAGTCATTTTTCCGCAAATCTGTTAACAAACAAATTCTGTTTATTTCATTTAATATTGAAATTGCCTCTTTTAAAATAAAAATATTACAGCAGACTGTACGCTAGCATCTAGAATTCAGGAAAAATATTATTAGTGGATTTTCTCTAGACTCGCTGTCCAATAAAATATTAGTATTAACGGTATAAAATTGACATCGCTGGAGTGTTAATATCATTATGAAATCTCTGTTTGTAGCGAGATAATGTCACGGATCACAAATTGGAGTTGCGACTTAGATGATACCGGAAAAGGAAATGACACGTCGCTCATTTGCTCACAACAGGGAGTCGTTTATTGTAGGAGCCCACTCATTTCACAGTGTTACAGTAAACATCGAAAAATACGAACGAAAAGAATTCGTACAACCGGACCTCGCTAGGACTTTTAACTGGACGTGAGAAGAAAATTAAAGATTCCCAAAATTACCGACATAACTGTCTCGCGCGTATCGCGCCGTTGACGGTAATAAAAAAAGCCGGCCTCGTGGACGCCATATGCAGAGCTTTTCAGGACATCGAGCGATAAAAAAATACCTCACCGCGCATGCGCAACACACAACGACATTAGAGATGAACCCAGTACCCAGCGTATTCGATGATCCTTTGTTTTTTTGAAGTAAAAACTTCTTTAGGCGCGTTGAGAGGCATTTTTGGCGGGAGATAAATTTATAATTACGCGCCATGACATGCTACGTAAGCATGACCGGTCATACTGCGCTTGCGCGGCTTACGTCAGACTAGCGACCCGGCGTAGTATACGGACCTATGTACATGTACTATTAATATTTTGCAGCTCATCATACATTTGATTGGTTAATAGACTTTTTTTAAATGCTAATATAATTTATTGCTCCGAGTGTTAAAATATATGAAAATCACACTAAAGTAAATAATAATTTGTTTATAGAAAATAAACAAATTCTGGAATTTAAATATTGTCATTCACACTGTAATTAATAAGAAAATTTAAAAAAGAACACATTTATTTCATTATTTAAGTTTTCACTTCTGTCGGCAGTCCTTATGACTGCCTCGACTTTTTTTTTACACAGGCTGAAAGGTGACCAGCGTTTTGTAGATAAATATTTAAACAACCCGTTTTTATAAACACAAAATTAAAAATTGTTGTTTAAAAGTCTTCTAATAGTAATTTATAACAAAATACAATTTTAAAATTGTTTAATTAGAGGCGTAGTTAGTTATATCTCTTAACACACACAATTTTTTTAAGGATGGTGCCGGTTTGAATATTATAAAGCTGTCAGGATTCGAAAATAGCGCACCACAAGTGCATTTTACGATGATGCCGAGTAATTTTGTCGAATACCCGGCCACACGGTACAATCATGATTTCGCGCCAACTATATATTTACAACGCTATCGTATGAACGAGGGCACGAGGATGTTTATACAGCGTCCACGAAACGCTCAGTCGAGCTCTAAATGCACGATAACGTGAGACGGTAATCAGTGACGCGTGTTTACGCATTTATACAGAAGAGACAAGTTCAATGGCAACGTAGCGGCCGCCGAAAAATATTGCATAAGGTAAGTCGGTGCGGAGCAGAGCAGAGTAGCGCCGCGCGGCCGCCGCGGGGTCAATGTCGCGCCGAACGAAGATCGCGAAAGTAGGTACAAAACCGAGCCGAGTTACGCGCGCTGCCTGTGGATAATTGCGATGTAATCGACGTAATCCATCCGCGAGTCTCGTTTCCATTTACGGCGATCGCAGCTTGCGCGCGCCAACATAGAAGAAACAGCTGGGAGCCGGGCACGCGTCTCGAATGCATATTAATGTCGCCGCCCGCAGCAAAAATACGTATAAAAATCGAAATACTCCTATGATATATCATCGAACCAGTTTCATGTGCAGGCGCCTCAGTTATGCAATCGTTTACGGACGAAGAATAAATCGTGCGCGCGGGACTCGGTTGTAATCGTATAATCGGTTGTTTTTCAACGCAAGGTGCTGCTCCCATAGCACAGTCGCGTTTAATTTGAACTCACATTGTATTATAATTGACCTCGACTCAACGCCCGGTGTAGGTATAGCAGATAAAAACATTGAATTTAAAATATTATAACATTCACAATTTTTTATGCGGGCACAGAAAACCGTTTAGCCATTCTGTTGGTGATTAATTACTACAATTTATTTATATATTCAATAAATACACAATTTAATAATTACTTCACAATTATAAGAGTATTCTTAATTCCTCCTTAATTAATATCTGGATAAAAGCGTGATACTATCAAAATTATATTCTTAACTATTGTTTAAAAGAAATACATATGTCAAAGAATGACTAGAACTGATTTATTTGATAAATAAATGTAGCATATCTTATCGTCACATTACCCGTTGAAAAATCGGCGTATGACAGATATTTATTTGATTGGATCGATAATATGAACGTGTGTATGTTCATTACTACCCTTACTACATTACTATCCGACAAACAACAATGAGTTCATATCGGAGGGAATTCTCCTGTTTCATAT
This sequence comes from Antheraea pernyi, assembly GCA_015888305.1. Classification (NCBI taxonomy): domain Eukaryota; kingdom Metazoa; phylum Arthropoda; class Insecta; order Lepidoptera; family Saturniidae; genus Antheraea; species Antheraea pernyi. The sequence continues at coordinate 101,322 of MU159732.1, forward strand.
AAATAAGTGGGAGTAGTGACATCTCTCCCCCGCGGCGACACAGCTGCCCTCTCATCAATTGAACGCTGATAATAAAAAACTGAAACATTAACAAAGTGTTCTGATGACAAAGAAGAACTATTATTGTCGAAAGACATCACTTTATAACTAATATTTTTGTAATAAATTGACGATGACTTGATACTGTTGATTGATACTTCATTTGTAATTGACACGATGTTTTATGTTTATAAATATAGTTTATTTCGATTCAGTATTTAAAACTATATTAGACATGCAATAATATCGGCCACCGCAAAATTCAATAATAATTTTGTAAAACGTCGAATTACTTTCGTTTCAAGCATATAAAATCTACGAGTATAAAGATATTAATACACAAATCCTCGCTCGTGACTTCTTTACTTCTACTATTTTATTAGTTAGTACACCCGTGCGAAACGAGGTGGGTAGCTAGTATTATACCTATATTTATGAATTAAATAGACAAGTCGAGGCATTCATAAGGGCTGCCAACAAATGGAATAACTGTACTTTTTTGATATTTTTTTTATGTCAAAAGTAGACAAACGAACAAGTGATGTTAGTCACCTGATGTTAAGTAATCACCACCACCAACACCAGAGGAGTCACAATTGCGTTGCCAGCCTGTGTATGGGGGAGGGGGATGGAAAGGAGAAAAGGGAAAGGAAAGGAGGTGGGCCTCCGGCGCTCTCACTGACCGAACGAAACGCAACAATGCAAGCACTGTTACTTCACGTCGGTGTTCTGTGAGAGGGTGGTAGTAGCGACTTGCCGAGCGATTGTGAGCCGACCCATTCATGCTGAAACTAGTAGTAGCTACAGCGTGGCTCTACCACTACCGAAAATTATAATCAGAATTATTTAAATTTAATGATTGGTTAATTGAAATTATTAACATTACTCCGGTTTTCACATCTTTGGCACTCCGAGCAAAACTTATATAAATTTGCATACAGTTTATTACTTAATGAAAAATATAGTGGGCTGCACAAGCTCAGTACAAAATATCAATATTACATGTACACAGGCCGCTATACTATCGCTAGTCTGACGGAAGCGCAGTACGTCACGAGCATGTCGACGTTATTGGTAACGCGAACCCTTCATCTTTTCCCCTACTAAATAAATGTATATTTTATTTTTTAAATCGCTCAACGCGGCATAAGACGTTTTCGGTTCAACAGTCAGTTTTATTACACTGCCAATATTTTGCGACAAAACGATATAATTAATCCGCTTCATACCTCAATAACTTCCTCGCATCGATAAGGATGCCCCGCGTATTTATTACTGTATCACAGGAAATGTAAAATTACAAATTTGTCAGAGAATATATATACACGACACACGGATACAGCTGTGCCTGTTAAAATATAATTAAATGTTAATTCGATAATGATGAAGTACAAGTAGTTTGTATGCGGTACAAATATAAATAATTATTTTAACCATAAACATTTAGATCTAATAGAATAATCGTTATGTTGGTAAATTTCTTTGATTGGTTATCTTCAAAAAAATATTGTAGTCATATTAACTTAAATTTATTAAATTTTTTAAAACTTTTTATAGGTATTAACGTTAGATCACAGTCGTATCTCACGTTAAATGACGATGTGGTACAAGCGATAAACACGTTAAACCTGGAGTGGGACTGGCTCTTAAATACAGCTGCCGGATCACACTGTTGGTGTGTACTTGATGACAGATGTTCAACTCCAGGGTGGTAGCTGGACAGGCAGTTCTACCACCACCATGCTGTGGTTTCATCACGGTGATTTCCTTCACCTAAAGCTCACAATCACATTCACAACGATTACAAGCTACGTCGATTGACGCCTTGTCTGAAAACGCTAATTACCGAGCCATAATAAAAGATAAAGTATAAAAAGGCCCGTAACGCATTTGCGACGCCCCTGGTTTTGCTAGCGTCTATGGATGGCGGTGATCACTTACCATCAGATGACCCACCTGTTCGTTTGCCCCCTATAATATAAAAAATGGATACACGTCGTTTCTTAACATAGTGCTAAAGCAAGAGTATAACATATATATTGTACTACGTAAAGGTCAGACTAGTTTATGCGTACTACCCCTAGTTATAGTACCTACCCCCAAACTCCAATATTTACAACTACAGTGGTTAAATAATAATCTAGTAAAACCAAGTAGAATTATTGATATAGAAAAACAGAAGACCTGACAGCAAGATCTCTCCTTTTAAACTCATAGAAGTTAGTCTTCATGCTACGTTATAAACGTATGTCATTCACACACAATGAAGACGAAGCTTACGATCTCCGTTTCAAAATCTATCAAACAGTTATGCTATACACTTGTGTCGTAACGTTTCAAAATGAACTAAATTCAATTTCATATAACGTACATATAAATTAAGTTCATATAACAACATGTTTACTTAATACGTGTACAAAATTTGAAGATCTTGCAAAGTAACGTAAAATATTATTTGAAATGTAAGTAATGTAAAGTCGTCACCAAATTGTGATGTATGTAACATTGTAGAAGATGTATACTATATAATGTCTGAATACACACGTAACCGAGCCCAAATACTAGCACTGGAGAATGCATTGAAGGGCTCATTAAGATTTGTGGGTAATGCCATCCTTGCTTTCCCGACATCCAAGGAAGCAAAAATGCTTTACAGGCTGGTTATGGTTGGAATGAAAAACCGATAAATTATTGATTGTTTGTGTACATTTTGTTTTTTTTTTCTGTTTTATTTTGTTGTTAATCACTGGGGTGACATGGTCAATTTGTGACCAAACCCCAATTATAAATAAAGATTATAAATAAATAAGGACTCGCTTGAAAAAAAAAATTACCTCCCTTTTACGCAGTCGAGTAATAATAGTATTAACGGTCTATATTAATAAGTGATGTCACAAAAAATAAATTACAATTAGTAATACTCCAGACAAAATATCCAACTGCAAAGAAATACATACGATAGTTGTAATTCTCGTTATCAGAGTTTACTTGCCTCTTAATTACCATAAATATAGCTTTTCACAATAGCAGCGTAAGCCTATAAGACGTGTCGGCAGATGTCCTAGGTCGATGGCATTAGACCTTTCTAGGTGATGTCGCGTGCCCAACACATTGCAACGTTTATAAATGCGACGTGCGGCCGCGGCCGGTGGCATGCGTTTACACATTACCTGCCAGCGATCAGCTTTTTACAATCCTGCCACTGACACGTTGTACTTACGGCCCGCTACTAAAATACAATTCTCAAATCATTGCTGACGGATTGATTTGCTTCATGCTTTTCACTCTAGCTAAAGCGTTAACCATTGATTGACAGATGTTCACTTTTAGAGCCGACTTTAATATTTTTCAACTGCTAGAGATATGTACATTAAAGAGTGAACTTTCATAGAAAGACGTTTCATGTCCCCGTGTTCTTAAATTTGTAGGTCACTTTATGTTTCATCAATCATCATCAATATATATTCATATATCAATTGTTTTGTTATATCTTAAAGAGAATTGGCAGCGTTTTCGACGGAAGCTCCCAGGCGCCTTGACTTTTTCCGACACTTCTTTCCGACACATTTATCGTTATATTACAACCATATTTACAAAAATATCTTGACAAATTATATACCTAAACCTTCCTCGTGAATCACACTATCTAATAATAAAACCGCATAAAAATCTTCTCTGTAGTTTTTGAGTTTATCGCGAACACACAGACAGACAGACAGACGGACCGATAGACGCGGCGGAGGACTTTGTTTTATAATGTGTAGTGATTATATGGACATGTAAATCTTACTTTGTCTTTTATCTAAATCTATTAATATTCTTATTATTAGTAACATGACTGAGACTACTCATGAAAGGTGTTTTAATAAACAAGAGTTAACACGTTTATAGTCCGCGCTAAACTTTTGGCCCGCTCTGAACATAGTTGCGATGAAAAAAAATTAAGGTATAACTACATACTATATCATATGTATAACAACGACACAACTTAAAGTTAAAGAAATACCAATTTTAGATTCCTATAATAAAATTTTATCATTTTTTTTATATTAAACTCTTGACTATATTACGCACAAGACCGAATTCACTGCTAAATTCAGAGCGCTCAGAAACATTGACGACAATTAACCTTTACGATAATACTTACAGTTAGTGATAAGATTAACTTAAAAAATTAACATATATAACTAAAAACAAGCAAGCAGGTGCCAGTTGCCAGTAAATGAAAAAAATATTCCGAGTAACTATAGGTACTTGTGTCACAAATATAAAAAAAGTTTGATAGGACGAATCAGTATGGTAACTTACAGTAGAGTGCGGTTGTTGACCGGCTGTTATGAGAAACAGGGTCTTATTAGTAGAACTGGTCGCGTAACTTTCCACGATTGTTGGACACTATTCTGGGTTCTTAGACCGGCCGGCACACCTGCCTGCACGGGAACCCGGGCGGCTAACCGAAGGGGACCTAGAAGTCCCTTTCAAGGGTGCTCGTTATATGAGTTTTCAACTTTGCAAACCAATAAATCTCATTTGGATGATTTATAATATGGCTTTCAATGTTTTTTTCATTAGTTTCTTACATAAAAAAACAAGTACTTAACTTAAATGTTGTTTTGTCTCATCACATAACTAATCATAATGAAGTGCACATCTTTAGACCATTTACATTAATTTGTGTATATAAAAAAGTACAAGTAAGTAAAACTAGTTAAAAGCACAAATCAATGTATAATGCGTTAATAATTTAAAGTTATCGTCCTTACATACGATTTTTTGTATTAAATTATATTTTTGTATGAAATACACAAGAAAATTATCAACAAATATGTATAGACAGTCCTAATGGTACAGTCGTAGCAGACCCTAATATTGGGTCAAGAGCCGCGGGATCCACGCCCTCACATGACTGGCTTTTATGTACAATATACATGTATTCATGACTATAATACAAGCTATACTTATTCTGGAATGAAACGACTGTGTGTGGAATTGTGTATTCATATTTATTTGATTATTCATTATTTAAACAAAATTAATTAACAAGTTATTTGCATTATAAATGCTAACGATGATTAAAAAATGCCAACCCTAAAATACGCCAACGTAATTATAACGTAGAGGGAGTCGAGGTGTCGACTTGTCGAAAGATATCGTGATGTTATCGAAACCTTTTACTTTAATATCAGTGGCGGCTGTTGTTTAATCGTGAAATTTAATAAAATGTCTTCGTCTCTGAGACGGATTTATCGACTATTCTGTTTATCGATGGATTACGAACTTGAGAGTAGAGTTGATCAAGAAGAATTCACGAATTATCGATATTTTAAATCCGTGATTAATTTTATTCAGTAATAAACCGTTATGTTTTATTAGACGTATTTCCTTCCTGCGTGTTAACGCTTTAGAGTCACGATATAGAAAGATAATATTTAATGACATCCCATCCCACGTACATCTTTATTTACGAGGAGTCTATGGCCGTGACGGATTTACGAAATCGAGAAGTTACGATAAAACTTTTATGTTGGAATTAAAATCATCATAGTTAGAATAGTTTTGTTGGTCGATGACTAACGAATAGATAGAATTTAAAGACAAAAACGAGTGGGGGAGACAGCAAGGATGAGCATGCAAGCGATAAGTTTTTAATTAATACTGGTACTACAAAAAAGAAAAAAAAATACACCGACTATAACACTGCAAATTAGAAAAGTCCAGGTAAGATAATAAGAGTCATAGAGAATCCTTAAAAAAAACATTCAAATGAATGAATAATGGACGACATATGATACAGAGAATCAATAATGGAGAAATTGAAAGGCATTGGAATTCAGACCGAATAAACGACCTTTGGAGAAAGGATTACAATTTAAATAGTGGTTCTTTTTTTTCGAACCGACTACGCTGTTGACCTAGCAAGGTCTTAAAAAAAGTCCAAAATTAACATTCAAATGAATGAATAATGGACAGATGATACAGAGAATCAATAATGGAGACATTGAAGGGCATGTGAATTCAGACCGAACAAAGGACCCTTGGAGAAAGGATTACAATTTAAATAGTGCTGTTCTTTTCTTTTCGAACTGACTACGCTGTTGACCTAGCAAGGTCTTAACGGCTTCACCGGACTACTAGTGGTTGATCGAGACAAAACTAAATTTCACTAATAATGTTTATGTTTATCGTTAAGAGATGGCACCACATTACAAATAGCTCACGCTTTCACGTCATCGCTGTCTTTAAATTACATGCGGTTGTTTATTCGACATAATTCTATTAGCCAGATGTCCCTAATAATTAATTGTCATCATCTGAGTTGTTGTCTTGTTGTTATTTCATCGTCTTGGCGCAAAAACAAGGTGTTGAGTCTACAAAATTTCCCGAACCAACTGTAATATATATACTAATTGTACAATCCGTATCACGAAACAATGTAAACATAACTGCATAATACATATATGATTATTCTAAAGTAAATTGTTTATCTAATGTATCCTTACCTTTTGTTTACTTATTTTAACCGCACAACAACACCGCATGTTGAGGAACGTCGCAACAATGTCAAAATAGACAGGTGGATATAGTGCTGGCAGATTACATCCCATTCGGGCGGACGGAGCCTCTCGAATTGGGTTTCGGTTCATGAAATATTGATATGAGGTTTATTATGGATTATGCTCCGTTTATCGGATAGCGATGCTAAGTTATGAAAACATCTGTATTTTATCTGTATACCGATAACAAATTGAAATTACGTTATTCGTTTAACGTATTTAATTTTGTGTACAGAACACATTATTAATATGTTGATATTGGAGTGTAATTCATACAATAAATTATTAAGAACGATTTATTTTTTCATGTTCATACACCTGAATTCTTCTAATCTACTATAAAGTTATAAAAGATATTATCTGATCCGATTCCAAATTAACCGATAGAAATGTTTTTTTTTGTTACTAACTTTCATATTACAAAGTCGAGCGGTTGAGTTATAAGGTGCAAGATAAGAAAGAACTTCTATCGCGTGAGTGCAATCCTAACTAATATTATAAATGTGAGAGTGAGTTTGTTTGTTTATTTATTTATTTGTTACACTTACATACCTTAACTACTCAATTGATCATCATGAAATTTTGCAGACGTTGTCAGGGGTACAGAAAAGTATATAGGGTAACTGTCATTGAGACTGTGCCTACTATACCGACGTGACACAATTAATAGGTTCATTCATTAGGCCGTGAACGCTCCAGTGCGGGACATTGTGGATTATAATTTTAAAATGGCTATAAAAGATGATAATGAAGCCGCCTTTTAAAGTCAATAATTGATCATATAAAATTCTGCTTCAAATCTCAAATTACTCTCGGATGTAAAGTTTTTGTTTTTTTTGTCTACCTCCATCATGTTAACGTATGACAACTAACAATTATTACAATGTTTATTAGTGATTTGCTACTATATTTCAAATTTTGTTTGAGTTTGTTATTACGGAATTATTGACGGAATTAATTTTCTTAATGTACAATATTAAGTAAACTCAGTGAATTTCTTAATTTCATTTTGTAACCCTAACTGTTTGCTCATTGTCAGACTAAGCATGCAGTCTACATCTCTAATTACAATGACACTTACCGTTACAAATTGTGCGTGTCTTATTTTAATAATAATCAGTGTACATAGTGTTGGTGTTCAATAAATAAAATAATCTCAATTAGAAATCCGACGTATAATAGAAGTAAAATAATAATAATAGTCGCTCACATTTAAAACGATTTTTAACATAATTAATAAAATAAACGAAAGCAGAAAAAGGTGCGGAACTAGAGGCTACAGGATAAAAAGCTTCCGTTGAAAAAAAAATTGTCAAAAATAATTTATTCCGTTCTAACATCACTTCGTTCCAACTAAATAGCCGCTACGAAAGAGCTAATAAAATCTGGAAAAGTAATTTATTTATGAATTATACTCTTATCGACACATTTACCACAAACGGTTGGCCAGCCACTCTACACCAATGACCAAAAGTTAGGCTAATCACGAGACTAAGCTGTAATGGAAACAGTACTTTGTTTTATTACATTGTAGTTTTACTAAATGTTCAAGATTTAGGAAAAACTCAATGTTCCAATGGGATTCAGTGGCAGTCACCAATGTTTCGGTTACGCAATACATAAGCACATCGAGTGTTTTATTTTATCAATGAGGTTACTATCTTAACATGATAAAACGCCCGCTTATCATCATAACATGCGTACAGAGACAATCATATGAGCTACGTGGAAATGTGTTTCTGATGTATTATTGACGTCATATCCCAAAGTTGTAGAAGATGGATAAGATTAGCATTTATTACTTAGTTCTTCAAATTACTCTACTATTAATGCAAAGTATAAATACAACTAAATTCTGTAGTTTATAAGGGCTCTGCCACTTCTGAAACGATTTAACAAGACTTACTGACAGATAGACGACTCCCACAGCATTGTCCAGGCTACATAACTTACTTCTTAGGGTTTTAACAATAATTAAAAAAAATCAAAATAGGAAAATTTTATAGCAGCAAAAGGGTTATGCAGGTGTAACATTGATCAAATTAGAATGTAAAAAATAGTCTATAATTAATTGAGATAGTACACGTAATTCTTGTAATGCAATAAAACCATTTTTATGAGAAATAAACGGCAAATATCATCTATAGAAAACGCGGTTAACACGGTATTTATGACACGGACCAGTCGAACTAGAGACCCTGACATGGTAACTTAAATTTCGTAAAATGTTACTACCTCAAAATCCTATTAATAAGAGCCTAGCGACTAATTAAATATATAAAACGTACGTTACTACTCCCTAGTAATTCTTAGGTTATACGTCGTAGAAAGCACTACATAAATAAGCAGAACTAACCATGCTAGTTATCAGCTTGTTGCTGTCATACTTTTTGGAAGCTCCCTATTTTTGATATCTAACCCCTTTAAAACTAACCACGCTAGTTATCAGCTTGTTGCTGTCATACTTTTTTTTAAAATACTTCATAGGTTTTAGCGTTTGACCACAATCTCATATGATGTTCCATGACGACGCGGCGTGGTCCAAGTCGGTAACACGCCAAATCTAGAGGAGACTGGCTTTCAAGTGCTGCTGCCGGAACAAATCATTTTTCTTATTGTAGCACGGCAAAATGACTGCACTATGCCTGATGGTAAGCACAGTACAATCCAAAAACAATGACGACCACCGAGTGACACACTATCCATCGCCGGTCGCCGCTGTCATGCCGGCCTGCGAAAAGCTGGATATGCACAGGCTGATCCCGAAACGCGACCCGCAGAAGCGAATCACTATGACGGGCTTGTTAGCCATATACATGGTGGTTGCGACCCAGTCGCGCTGTAATACCCTACCACCCCGCAATCAACAAGTACTTGGCGACAGTTTTTTAATGTGAGGGTTGTAGCTAGACCGACGGGCTTAGGAAACACCTCACCACTTATTATGGTTTCATCTTCATGTTATCCTTCAGCGGGAGCTCCGATTCAGTGGTAGAGATTCGAGCCTACGTCCGTCGACACTGTTCGAACACGCTATCAACTAAGGCATCATCGTTTCGAAATAGGAAATAAAATTTATATTTATTAATTATTGAGAACCGATGATCATATTGGAGCTTCAGTCGATATTATATCGACGACCTTGGTTTTCTATAATGAACAAGACCCATAGGTCACGACTGAAATGTTACTATACGAAAATCGCAACAGCGCTCCTCTAATTCACATAATAAGAATATTGTTTAACACCAGACCGCTAACACGCTCAGTTGGTACGCAATTTTATACATTCCACTATCCAAACTTTAAATATTTACTCGACCGTTCACTAATTATATGTGAAAACTGACACTTCCCTAGAAAATTGTAAGATACCCGTGGGTGATATAATAATATAGAATGAGAACCTTTCAAAGTAAATTGTCTAAATTATAATTTAACGTATATTCATTGTTCATTATTATCTCTAAACGATCTTGTCTGTCTGTTTGTTACCTTATCACAACTAAATCTCTGAACCGATCTGAAAAAAATTTGGTATACAGTTACCTCAGAGCCCGGACGGCATAAGCTACTTCTTATCCTGGCTATGTAGAAATGCATGCAAATGAAGCCAGAGAAAAAACTAGAATTAAACATTAGTTGAATGGCGACTTCAAACTTAGAAAAACATTCCATACAATTTTAAATGTGCCCACTACATGGTGGAACGATTAGAACATTCCTTAAGTGTGATTCTGTTTTCTTCACGATGTCTTTCTTCACCGTCAGTTGATAACATTTATTTGTTACAATGAAATTAGTATGACATTAAGTACTGAGAAAAAAAAGACCTTTATTCGTCTTTATTTTTTAAATATATTAAAAAGTCTAATAAAAATTGACATAAACGTTCTATACATCCATTAAACCCCACACTTATCTATATTGTAACTACATTAAATAGAAAATATCCGAGATCCTAATGAAAAGTGGATGTCAACTTTCGAAATATATGTTTACTTCCATCGAGGAGACTCATTGTCGATACAAAACGTCAAGTCAGCCCGACAAATGACAGCCAGCGTGAAGAAGCAAAATTAAACAATGCCTTCGACAGAAAGGGACATTTTAGAAGAAAAAAAAAACATTAACAGCACGTTTCGTTAATATTCCCCTCGTATCGACAACTGTTGGCGCTAGTCTGTGTGGTCCGAAACGATACCCGAGTTTAGTAAAACGTTCTCTAACAGTTATTCCGAATATATTTCCAACTATTGAATGTTTTATATTTAGATCATGGCAATTTTATACTTAAGAGTCGATGAAATTAATGTGATTTATATATATCTATGTCAGTAATTATTTACATATACATTATACAGTAATTATGTAATCACCGCTACAGACTGTAATTTTTTTTGGTTATATTATTCATGTCCTGTAATCAATAAACTCATATAACTACAGTTTTTATCATAAACAATAATTATTGTTTAAATTACATGTCGTTCAAACAATTCCATCCACAAATCTATTCAAAATTATACTCTTGCGTTCTTACTTATTCAATTACATTAAGGTATGTATTTCCTTGGGTTTCTAACCTTTTTTTATGAGACAGCAAGTATCATCCGAATGTCACAATTATCGCTAAAAGCATCGTCAGAACGTTTGTAGTTGTAAGAGTTCGATCGATCCAACAAACAATGGTGTAAAAGAAAAATATATTAGCCCTCGTTCGGTTGCTATTGTGAGGACCCTACTCGGAACGCGCCTTCTACTAGGCGATTGCATCGGAAGCGGTAGAAATGCACTGGGATTATGCAGCAATCTGCCATCAGAGGCCCCTCTGCCCTTCCCTCGGTAACGTATCGTGTTGCCGGGATTAATTGGTGTTTACCCCGCCGGCCTAGGGCAAAATATCCACGAAATGCCACGTGAAATTAGCAACGGTTATAATGCTGAATTAATGTACTTAGAACACTTTTATTAGATACTAGCTTTTACCCGCGGCTTCTCTCGTGAAAAATACTTTTTTTTTCTAGATGAATTGTACCCCTTTCCTGTACTATAAACCCTTGATAAAATGTAACTTGTAACAAACGGAGAAATAAATAAACTCGCATTTCGCATTTATAATATTAGTTAGATTTAAGACAACTTACGGAGTTAAGATGTACCTTTATCGCTTAAAACATAACATTCGTATATTTCCGTCAGGTTTCGATAAAAAAATTATGCAAATACAACAGATAAACTATAAAGGCATTATAAAATTGTTGAAAACAACAATTTAAAAGATTATAATTTAAAATTCAAATTAATTTAAATGTTTTACACGTAAGTGTACATCAATTAGAAAATTAAAATATTTTTTGTTAGAGATCGCAAAGTCTACAATAAACTTATAATATCTCCCTAAAAAAAACAAAACTTATCATTATTCAATTTCAACGAAGATGGAAATACGGAAAAACTTTAAGATATACTAACATACTTAATATGAGCATTTTGAGACCGCAGAAGCAATTAATGCAGAAGACGATCGTGTATCTGCATTACTCACGGAATTCCCGAAAGACCGTCCGGAACTAGGAATGCAATTGGACAATTCTACGACCTCTGTCTTGATAGATGGAACCCAATAAATTGTTGACTTAGCCTGCAAACGCATCCCACGAATGTCTTCACGCTTATGCGAGCTTTAGATTATCAAAAGCGGAGACCCTCTCGCTCGACTGGGCATTCGTGTTTTTACTTACTACACGTATTTGTCTCGCTCAGACGGTATGAGATAGAAAAAGATAACTGTAGTTCTATTTGAACCCATAAGAAGTAGGAAAGGTTCTTAAATTAGAAATATTTTTTACTTACAAGGATTTTTAATAACATTATGTTTGAACGCAGACTATAACCACTTGCCTGCAACTATTATTGTCAACCAATCATACTAGTGTTATAGTGCTGTAGGTATCAGCAATTAATAAGTTTGTTCTCAAATATACAACATTTTTTAACATCTGTTAATATTCCATAAACAAATAACTTTAATTTTTCTGTAATAATAATATATTTTAATTTGTTCTCTACTGTAAATTATCAAGTATAATAATTTCCAAACTTAACTGTCTAAATACGTGAAACATTGTTGGTAGAAACAGCTCATATCTGACATTGAGCACATTCCCGACTTACCGTCTAAATCACAAATACAGGAGAGCATTCCCTGGCTCCATTCCCGAGGGAATTCTCTAACGCTGTACGGAAATTATTACTCATACCATAATATTCGCTACTTTATCAATTTTGAGACGTTTATAATGCATATTAAAAACACCTGATCTAAAAGTGTTTACATTTACTAGTCGCCCAAAAAAGAAGAAAATGTAACAAATGATATTATTATAAACTAGCTGTGCCCACAGCTCTGTTCGCGTGAAACCTAACGTAAAAAAAACAGTGACTAATAAAATCATCTGAATATATAAAATCCATTTATTTATCTACTTTTCTGTCGTACTTAAGTTGAGTCGTCATTCAAATTACAATAATGAATAATGAGGTTTTATTGTGAACCCAATACTTTAAAAGTAATGCGTGTTCATACAAACAGACAGACCGAGATTTCTAATAATGATTGAAATGTATTCCTAGACACCTGCAATAATTTTTTTCACGATAATCGAAAATTTACAGTCACGCTCTATTTACATTCTTATTATCTGTATGGATATTATTATAAACATCAGATCTATGTAAACATTTCGCAATATTGTTTAATAACCAACGGTTCTCAACCTTGTTTACTAAGTGACGCGACGCACTAACACAATCTTTACAAATTCGCGACATCTTTACAACATTCTCGATAGTACAAAAGTGAATTTGTAAATGTTGACACAGGAATGTATCACGACACGGTGGTTAACAATCGCTGGTCTAGACCACATATTACAGCTAATCTACTCTATTAGCAAACACCACAATAATTTCAGCGACGTAATGATAAATAATGTTGCAAAAGGCTATTTTCATATGCAATAAAGTGTGACATTACTGGAAAATAATTTAATCTCTACATATAAATAAATTGGAAGTGCCTAATGTTTATCCGGGGAATAGAGTACTTTTCAGAGTATTGTTTAAGCTACACATAAATAATAAATTGATTTTATTATTATAAAGTATTAAACAATTGATCCAGATAAAATCCTAGTTCTCATGAAACAGTAAATTATTTCAGCGAATTTTTTTTTTCCAACTGCCTACGCTATTGACCAAGCTACGTCTTAGAGCTTCACCGAACTACGTTCGTGAAAACGAAGTTAGAAACATACAAACTCATTAACACAAAATGGTCGCACACAATGAATAAAATGGATCCTTGTAATCCGTGTCTAGAGTGTCCTTTTGCGCGTCCTTCAATAAAACATGGTAAAAAATAAACTTCACGAATACGCAATCGAGGATGCATCCGCGGACGGACACGCGTCGCCTTTAGGCAACACACTAGTTCTCATGAAACAGCCAAATCATTTTCGCGAAAACGAAATTTGAAACATACAAACACAATAACACAATGAATAAAATGGATCCTTGCAATCCGTGTCTAGAGTGTCCTTGCGCGTCCTTCAATAAAACATAGTAAAAAATAAACTTCACGAATACGCAATCGAGGATGCATCCGCGGACGGACACGCGTCGCCTTTAGGCAACATTTAGCCGGACTAATCGTTCATAATTTAGATAATAACAAAGGGTTACCCACCGGTGGACCGTTCATGCGAAATCGCCCACTCGCTCGCTAATTACAGATCCGCGTATCGGTTAACCCAACCTTGAAATTATTCACAAAACGTGTAAACACGTAGAATAAATTCGATGGTTTGTAATATACGGCATAACTATTGAATATCAAGTTATATGTTTACATTAACTGTGCCCGCGACTTCGTCCGCATGGAAGCATATGCAAAAAAACAGTGATTAATAAAATCATCTTAATGTTTTAAGTCCATTCACTTTTCTCTTGTACTTAAGTCGTGTCTTCATAAAGATTATAATAACTTTTGAGTTTTTTTTTTAATATCATAGGAATATCATAGGATCAATGGTTTCAGAGAGCACGATAAGCGTCCAAGGTTAATCGTGGATGAAGCTCTCATGAACCATTTCGGGACCATCCTGACTGCCGGCCGGCTGGCGGAAGCAAGCGAAATTCTCCTCATCGGAGATGTCAACCAACTACCCTACATTGATCGGGAAAACTTATTTCGGATGGCTTATAGCAGACCAACGGCCGTAGCTGGTATTGACCAACAACCCATTCATGCTGAAACCAGTAATAGCTTCAGCGTGGCTCTACCAACTACAAAACCGATTTTAATGAAACAAAGAGTAAATGTGACTCGAGGATATGCTTTATGGTTTTCTTGGTGATGTTTTACTTACAGTACTTTAGCAATTATGCATGTATAAATAAACGGACAGACACACAGACGGACATGTCTAAAAATGGTTGAAATCTATTCTATTACTTATTCCAAGACACGGGCAACAATTTATTTTACAAAAACTTAAACGTACAGACACGTTATATGTAAATTTCTTATTATATGTATTGACTACATTTGATACTCATTATCAAGCACTTAATATTATATAAGTTAGCTTATTAAAATTTACTAAGAATACTAGAAAAAAAAAATGTAAATTAACTGCATTAAAACGCAAAACCGGGTTTTTTACGTCTACTCGACTGCATCTTTTGAATAAATTACAACTAAATTTGGTATAGACAGGTAATTTGCACTCCTAATAAAGAATATAATTTATACACCCTTACGAATGTTAATGTTGTTTTTATCGGACTTATAATTTTTATGTTAGTAAAAGACAAGAAGTATTAATCCGAAATACATTAATAATGATCGGAAGCTCTCCTAATTATTATAACACGGTGCCGCGGTATTTGACCCAGCAATATTCAAAGCCTTAGCCAAAAGGCATAACGAAGAATCCACGCAGACGGTCGCTACAAGTACGTGGTTAACGACTACAAGCTCATTACATTTTTTCCCAAACATAAAACGTACATACCAACAACCTTTTATTATACTTTTACATGAAAATAGTTTGTGTTCGACTTGTTAAGATAGTTATCACAGATACAGTTATATCTGCGTGTTCCATGAGTATTCTTTACGTGAAGAGCACATAACAAAACGAACAAAAAAATTACAACCCGAAACAAGCACCGGCAAAATATACGGCTGCAAAATGTTATTCAATATAAAGATATTAAAAACGTAACATAGTGGAAGTCGATGAATTTATGGTATCGATAAATAATCGGGGACCCTTGTAAAATTTAACGAAAATGTCAAAGGTAAAAAGTCTGGGACGCGAACGCGGCGAAAGCAGGTGCGCGCCGCGTGTCCCAAGACAGCTGCGAAAGAATACATTTTAAAAGAACATAATTTTTGCAAAACTTTAACCATGTATTAATTCCACACACGTATAAGCGATTATGTATATATAAAAACCATAAGTAGTATTATAGAACCACATTAATATATGTCGTGTATTTATTTGTTTAGAGGTGTCAGTACAATAAATACTTATAGTAGCAAAAACATGAATAGATTAGAAAAGCTGCTACCATTAACTACTTAAATAACGTACAAGCTGTTTTATTAAAACATATAGAGTCGTAAGTCAGCGTTCGTTTTATATGCGTCGTACACAATTAGAATCAAGAGCGTAGTTTTTGTTAACACTGCATGCATTCTAGACAATTTCTCAGAAGGAGACTAATATAATTAAGACAGAATGTAATAATACTTATCAGGAATTTGAATTTCAAACATAGTTATTATACTAAAGACCGCCCGCGACTCGCTTTGCGTTTGCCAAAAGGCATAACGAAGAATCCACGCAGACGGTCGCTACAAGTACGTGGTTAACGACTACAAGCTCATTACATTTTTTCCCAAACATAAAACGTACATACCAACAACCTTTTATTATACTTTTACATGAAAATAGTTTGTGTTCGACTTGTTAAGATAGTTATCACAGATACAGTTATATCTGCGTGTTCCATGAGTATTCTTTACGTGAAGAGCACATAACAAAACGAACAAAAAAATTACAACCCGAAACAAGCACCGGCAAAATATACGGCTGCAAAATGTTATTCAAGATATAGATATTAAAAACGTAACATAGTGGAAGTCGATGAATTTATGGTATCGATAAATAATCGGGGACCCTTGTAAAATTTAACGAAAATGTCAAAGGTAAAAAGTCTGGGACGCGAACGCGGCGAAAGCAGGTGCGCGCCGCGTGTCCCAAGACAGCTGCGAAAGAATACATTTTAAAAGAACATAATTTTTGCAAAACTTTAACCATGTATTAATTCCACACACGTATAAGCGATTATGTATATATAAAAACCATAAGTAGTATTATAGAACCACATTAATATATGTCGTGTATTTATTTGTTTAGAGGTGTCAGTACAATAAATACTTATAGTAGCAAAAACATGAATAGATTAGAAAAGCTGCTACCATTAACTACTTAAATAACGTACAAGCTGTTTTATTAAAACATATAGAGTCGTTTTATATGCGTCGTACACAATGCTAATCAAGAGCGTAGTTTTTGTTAACACTGCATGCATTCTAGGCAATTTCTCAGGAGGTTAATATAATTAAGACAGAATGTAATAATACTTATCAGGAATTTGAATTTCAAACATAGTTATTATACTAACGACCGCCCGCGACTCGCTTTGCGTTTGAAAACGACTAACTGTTACTCGTAGTTTCGCTCGCGTTAATGTGAATTTAATTTATACGTTATGTCTTTGTCTGTATCCCCAATAACGTGTTTGTGAAATTTCATGATGATCGATCGAGTAGTTAAAGCGTGAGAACGTAACAAACAAACAGTCATTCGTATTTATAATATTAATTAATGTAAGGAAGTAAGAACACGTACGGATAACACCATGACATATAAAAACCCAAGATACACAGTCTCGAATAAAAGTAGCGCTCAAAACCGTCCCACGAAAACACTCCAATATACATACGTAGTTATAGTTATGCGATAAACTTATGATTTTGCAAATTCCTCTTTACGCAAATGATTTAAAGTTGTTTTTACAAGGACGCAAGCGACGCCAGACTATTTGAAATGAGTGCATAATCCAAAATTATGCACTCATATTTGTGTGCCGGTTGTGAGACGTTAAGTGTGCATCTTGGGGCATAATCCCAAATTATGCACTCATATTTGTGTGCCGGTTGTGAGACGTTAAGTGTGCATCTTGGGTGTTTGTATATTAATGACCATACATTATATTCGTGTAAGTATAATGGTTTTGCAGCTCTCAGATGACATGTCTTTTCGCTACTCTAATGCCCGGTTTCTGAGGTACTTTAATTGTAGTTTATCTGTTCAATAGCGTTATCGGTTCGATAACTTGACAAATTGGGTTTCTGAACACACAATCATACGATAAATGTCAGTAAAACTTAACGGGCCATTTGACAGTTTATCTTATGGATAACTTTGTTGAGTCAGTAACTATTGGTAATTTAACCGAGTATCTCAGAAAACGGACATAAGTCAGTTATGACACTAAATTTTAGCCAATTTTTATACTATCTTTGGAAAATATACCCTTTGTGTTATTCTATTATGTAATCTATTTTACTGTAAAGATTAATTACAATCAGTTCAGTAGTTTTTACGACGAAAAAGTGACAAACGTTCACAAATTTCTTGAATTATAACAACAATAGGATTGAAAAGTTCAGTCATAAGTTAGATAATGTTTTAGAACCATTGGTTTTTAATAATAAAAAAACAGGATAATCAGTGCCTCGTGTACTTTTGCCTATATTATTAGCATTTTACCGAAACAGTGGCTTATGAACTTCTGAGTCAATTCAACAGAAAAGGGAAGAAGAGGTGCATACATTTTGTTGATATATGTATAATAATAAAAAAAATTAAGATAGCTGAGTGGTAGTTTCATTTAGGTTTGAAGCTTACAATGAGCCTATACTTTCTATGAAATATCTTGATGAAAGCATAGTATAGCGATAGGACATTTATAAATTACCTCCTTGGCTAGTTACAGTTATACTCAGATTGAAAAACATTTGTGAGTTAACTTAATTTCTTAGACTAGATCGTCATATAATGTGAGGTGATATTGTGTTTGAGCGTTAAATAATAATTTGATATAACTCCCCTGACGACTAAAATATGGTCGTCTATACGACAAAAGGTATGGCAACTAGAAAATGTACAAAACGGTAACGTGTTAAGTCTCGTGGGTTCCCATCGAGTCACTTAGAACAGTCCCGGCGGCGGCGGCGGCGGCGGGCCAGCTGATAATTACATTAACACAAAACCAGTTTGTACATTAGGTGCCCTTTGACTGCACTGATTCTTTCCGACGTATAGGTACTCTGTAACGTGAGATACGATATGTGTGGCCGCTAACAGACACAGGCGCACCTCGTAGAGTTTAACTTCAAAATACTGTTTGCTTAGAACATCAAAAAATTCACAAATTAGATTTATTCAATTTTTCAGCTTGATAGCATTTCAACACCATATCAATAATTTAACGATGTTTAATGGAAAAACTTCCAAATACGTTAATAGATGCTTGACGAGAGATAGTTAACTTAAAGAGTGCTGCTAGGCAAGCGAATATTTTAAAATTCTACATATCATTTTAAAATTACCCAGTCCACGACGCATCACGAATTTTTTCTTTTTCGAAAGCTAAGATCTATTTCAAGGTCCTCTAATTATGTATCACACAATACCAAAAACAGTAACAGAAGTTGTTAAATATTACAATTACTCGTAGGAAACTTTTTCTAATACTTGTACAGAGGTAGCGTCCTAGTTGTTTTGCCAAGACTTGGTTATGTAAAAAAAAAAAATACAAACAATCACTCTATTACCCAAATGTTTTATATCTAAAATATAACGATAAGAAATATTTATACTTTAAATAAAACTATGTAATTGTTAAAGACAGCACAGTATGAATTTCTCAACAGTTAGTTACAACTCTATCTCCGTAGATAAAATCGTTTCGAGACTCGAGTGTATTGAGGATGCGCGGCTTATAACGGTTATATTGCTAAGCTTAAGCTCGCAAGTCCTTGGCAAAGTGAAGCCTCTGGGAACTAGCATTGTGTGGGTTGCGCATGCATATTTCATACTTTAATAATGTAAGTTTGCGGAGCTCGTTTATTGTTGATCTATCGTTTAAACGCACACCGTGCGGATTTATTTTTCTTATTTCGATGTTCCTTATCATTTATTCTAAACTTATAAGCATCTAAAACGGTTTTTATATTTTAAAAATCTTCGCGCAATCACCTGACTTAATTTTTCAATAAATAAAAAAGGATTATGGACAAACATTAATTGATATAAAAACATCAATGCACAACAGGTCGTGCGCAAATCGTTTCAACAAATATATATCATAAAAAACAATGACTAATAAAATAATCCGAATGTATTAGGTTCACTTACTTATCTACTTTTCTCTCGTCCTTAAGTCGCATCGTCATTAAAATTAAAATAACTTTTGATAAAGTGAACCAATTTTAATGAAAGTAAGCCTGAATATTACACGAGGATATGCTTATTGAGGTTTTATCCTAGTACTTTATCAGTGATGCGTGTTCAAACAAATAGACAGACATACATTTCTAAAAAGTATTGAAATGTATTTTAATTTTAATGAAAGTAAGTTTGAATGTTACACGAGGATATGCTTATTGAGGTTTTATCGTAATACTTTATCAGTGATGCGTGTTCAAATAAATAAACAGACACACATTTCTAAAAATTATTGAAATATATTTTATTACTTAATCCAAGACACCAGCAACATTTTTTTTCACAAATATCTAAAACGATACCTTAGATATACATTCATATTATATGTATAGATTTAAGATAGTCTTCGGTGTTTTGAGTACATTGTTTAAAATGAGTCTAAAGAAAGGATCTAAGGCTGCACATTACGTTTTTCTACAGGGCTTAAACCATAATAAAAAATGACAATAAAATAATCCAGTTGAGACACGGAGTTCACGTGAATAATGAATCGTTATGCGTGATGCAAGTCCCATTTTAAAGTTATCCTGAGCCTAAAGAAAGGATCTAAGGCTGCTGCACATTACACTTTTCTACAGGGGTTAAACCATAATAAAAAATGACAATAAAATAATCCAGTTGAGACACGGAGTTCACGTGAATAATGAATCGTTATGCGTGATGCAAGTCCCATTTTAAAGTTATTATGTAATAAACAACTTTTGATCATATTTCATGTAGTATTTTATTGAAATCGGTTAGAGGCCAATAATTGATATTTGGAAACAAAACATGAGAGGAAATGAAGATAGAAAACCAATGTCCGAAAATCAAAACCACATTAAGACAGGCTGACTTTTAACATAGGGATATTCAAGTTTTTAGATTGAGTTGCATGAAAATTACGATAATTGTAATGATTAAAATTAACTATAACAATAACTACCAACAGCTACATTTACCAAAACCTGTATGTAGGCACCGTCAAACAATTTGTGATAGTTAAAATTATTCGGCTTATCGCTTCAATAAAGCCATTAGTCCTTCAAATCAAAGCAGGTAACATTTTTAACTTGGCAAATCTTTGTCATATCCGTCACTAGATGTTAATTGCCAACAAAAACCGTATTCATTCAAGATATACTATTTAACTATCCACTGTGTTCAAATAATAATAGAATAGGTATTGATGAGCGAATATTCTTAGTTAAAGATTTTTTTTTCTTTTGGAACATACATAAATACAAGTTCATAATTCCACATTATGCGAAGCTAGTATTTAAAAGCTTATATTAATTCCACTAGGAATATGAGGTGAAATATTTATATACACTAATTAAATATTCGATCCGGCCCGTTAGCATTGTGCTTAATTGGGTCTCGTGTAGGGAGAGGATGTGGTTCTTAGATTACAATTTTCCTGTTATGTGTACTACTCATATCGTATAGAACTAAACTGGTAATAGAAATGTTTTCAATTCATGCATTTATTCAGTGCGAAATTTGACAAACCAATGAATTTTCAGTCTTGATGCGGTAGGATTTCTCTGAAGAACTCTATAATTCATTGGAGTATTCCTCAATACAGAAATGAAACTAGTACGATATATAGGTATATATATACGACATATATTTAACCCTTAAATGCATGATTTCTTAATTTTTAGCCAACAATTTGTATTGTACAGGTTTATATAAAAAATTATAAAACATAATTTTGTATGTAGTATTATTGTTTTTTTAAGCGATTTTTTTCAAAAAGATACCCACCTCAATACAAATAATTGGTTCATCTAAATGTCATTAAAAAGCGAGCGGATTTATGTACTTTATTTATTTTTTATTCTGTTTGAATGTCTTGAGTGAGCTACTATGGCAAAAGTAAACCTTTCACTAAAATTAGTCTTTTATTTATATATTAGAGACAATGTTTCATCTTTGAGACACTGTGCACTTAAGGGTTAACGGATTAATATATGGTCAATTCAAGACGAAACATCTACACTGAAAACATCTTTAGATAACGATAAAACAGTTACAAAATTATGAAGGAATAAACATTTAAATTAAAATTTGCCTTCATTAATATCAAACCTACGTACCTTCGTTCTAAATTTAATCACATTTATAATTCCGTATACCGACCATAGGAACCGACGGCATTACTATCCGACGTTGCTTATCGCACACGATTCTATACCTGCCTTACATATAATAATTACCGTTAAATTTTAAGGGTTAGGGCAGTCTTGACTAACCTAAGGGAGTAGACTCAAAATACATATTTGTTTTTTTTTAACCAGGTATAATAACTGACAAAGTTTGACAGTACCCGGCTTTAGATTTGATACGGAAGAAAACAGAGATGGTTGGCTCGGTTTGCTTTCGTATAGCGTTATCTTTGTTTATCACAGTCATTGCGCTGTGCGATAGAGGGAACGCTTTACAAAACCGAAGCAATCCGATCTTAGCCGGATGTCTCTCTCTCTCTTATTCGCGAAGTGATAAATCAAACGCCAGGTACTGTACTATAGAATTATTACTTATTTTTTCTTTGTATAAATAATACTATCTTACGTTTATTTACACATTGTATTAATAGAATGTAACACTTCTATAATATGAACGTATTTAGTAACCGTGTATTGCAGTAATCATTCTCTCAGTACGAAAATTTATATCACGATAAATTTATAGCACTACCTCAACACGAAACAAAACGTGCAATTTGAAATTCAAAGACTGAAAATATAAATCTATTCGAGCTTGTTACCGCTATTAATTTCTGACAACTTTAATTTATTACAAAGTTAAAATTAAATTTTTAAACTTGTTTATTCTTTTCTCGCCTATATTGTTAATACGTGATGTAATAAGAAGTTTTTAATTGATAATATAAAGTTTTATAATCGCGATAATAGGTTTAACTACGTCATGTTATAATATATCACACATAGTATTAGACAATTCACGATATTATGAACAGATTTTTTTTAAACATGTACATACATTCAGTCAGCTGTTATGTAGTTATCGTTGCTCTGTCCAGACAGATACTATACTGGACGCTGTCAGTATATACCATAGGTTAGTTTTATCAGAATTTTATGAAAAATCATGCTAAATGATGATATCGGAGATATACTCGTATTCTCTCAAGCTCAACAAAGGCACACCCAAAGTACCTAAGTATTTCTTATACTGTGGCAGTGAGTGTGGCCATTTCGCGTATCAAAAGTATACGGAAAATGAAAACACAAAGGGTAAGTTCACTGAATAACACCTTTTTGGAAGACATATGACTACGTAAGCGGCTGTTATATGAACGTCAATGAGTTGAATAGTGTTAAAGGAAGTTATTTAGACCATGCTTGTTTGATTCTAAAAGTGTATATTAAATGTCAGGATAACATTCCTTTTAGTGAGCAAAAAAAAACATTTTCTTATGTCATATCAAAAATATAAGCTTATAAGCAAGGAGAATAGAGTATAGTTTATCATTTTTATTTATATCTCATAAGGTTTAGCCAGTATTTTCAATGTAAGCGACCGAAAACTCTGTCTTACGACTTCATTAAAATGCATCAACTTTTTTCTACTTTATATAAATACAATATAAAAGTTTTATACATAAAAACCTTCGGAAAGGAATTCTCTTCAGGACAATAAAAACCGTATCTAAACCCATTGCATAATTTGAAAAAACTAAGGTAATAGACAGACAGACACGAAAATTTACTTTGTTTACATATAACATTTATAGTTTTTTTTTTTTCGAACTGACTATGCTATTGACCTGACAAGGTCTTTACAGCTTCACCGGACTACAGATTTATAGTTTTTAACTATGATAGTATCGCGAAGGGCAGCGTTGTACCGATAGGTAATGTAACTCATTAAAAAAATTGAGGCAGTCATAAGCAATGCTGTTTTTTTTTTTTTAGAACTGACTATGCTATTGACCTAGTAAGGTCTTAACAGCTTAACCGGACTACTAAGGCGATCGCTTAAGGCACTCAGCCGATTATTTGACAACTACCTCAAGGGTGCACGGCACACCTCGGCTTGGGCTGTTGCAATTCGCGACCTATCTGAGAATTATAAGCACTGCTGACAGAAGTGAAAACTCATTACAATAGAATAACTGTGTTCTGTTTTTAATTTTTAAATTAATTATAGTGTGAATTATTTCAATTTCATAATTCGTAAATTGAAATTATTATCATTAGTCTGGTTTTCACATATATACATAACTGCGAACGATAATATACATTTTTATACGGTTTATAATTAATATGAGAAATTATAGGTCGCACAAGATATCAATATTATATTTACACAGGCCCCTATACTACGCCGTGCAAGCCGCGTAAGTGCAACACAGCCGCTCATGCTTACGTAGCATGTCATTACGCGAAATTATAAATCTAACTCATGCTTAAAATACCACTCAACGCGCTTAAAAAAGTTTTTCCACTTCATTAATGTATGGCTTTAAAGGAAAGAATCGTCGAACCTGGTAGCGGTGGTAGAGTGCAGTGCGCACGCGTCCACACGTCATACAATAAAAACATAAATACACAATAAACGTAAGTTGAACGACCAGGCGTCGCGTCGCGCTGATGACTCAGTTTCTACCTGACCGGAGAGCACAGTCGTTTTATTACACGAACCCGTCTGTGATCATCACAAAGGCCAGGAATTCCGTAACCGTCCGACTCTAATATATCAACCGAATAAGCGAAACAGACGTTGTCAGAACAATCTACTACAATACTTACTAATTCAACGGATATCGGTCGGGTCGGTGGTAAACTTTACTTTTACTGAATTCGACATTGAAATCGTCTAGATTTTATGATTTGAATGGTAAGAGTATATATGTATATAATATGAAATGTATTAAAATTAATAATATACTAATTATTTAGAATAATAATAATAATACTCTTGTGTTAACTCTAGGCAAATACATAATTTATGCATAGAAATAGAACAGAACAGAATAGAATAATTAGAAATAGAAAAAAGACAAGACTTTGAGGATTTTTGATAGCACTACCCTAGCCTTCATCTAATTACGTTTTTCTACGATACCATAACTTTAACGATAAACTAGTGCCTACAGAGAATAATTTCAAGTCGGCGAAAGGCTTATTTTTAAAATATTTTTAAGTATTAAAGTTAACATAAGAATTACAAAAGCGACCTTCCGCCATCCCTAAGGTTTAACTTAGGCTGTTACTGATGACACACATCATCATCTTTGCTCCAGACAAACAGAGTTCACTTCAGATCGCATATCCAAGTTTCCATTCGTGATCTCGGCGAATGATATCGTAGATGGCGGAATGAAATCGACCCTGATAAAAGAGTTCCGCGATACTTTTTAAACCCTTACCGTTATAAAATTAAGCCCTTCAATCTATATGGAGTTCCTCTATTCCTTTGGGTCTCCCAGATCAAGTACCTGGGTGTCACCCTCGATTGGGAAATCAGCTTCATAACACTTGTCGATAGAGTGCTGAATGAGGCCGTTATGGTCATGGATATCTTGCATCCGCTGGTATACTCGAAGAGCAAAATGTCTCTCATATAAGCTCACACTTTATAAGACGTGCGTTCGTCCCATTTCTGACATACATCGTAAAATGTCCTGCACCACTTTGGCACCTTTGAGCTTGTTGTCAAGCGACTGAACGCCTTAAGCGCTCGCCCTATTGGTCCGGTGAAGCTTTGTATGCCTGTCAGGCCAATAGCGTTAGTCAGTTCGAAAAAAAAAACAACAATAGCAAAACAATTATAAAAATAACACGAAACTCACGATTATTCCAGAAAAGAAAACACATGTCTTAAAAAAGAAAAGAAATATATAAAGGTTTTCACGAGAACAAGATCACGGGCACCACTGCTAGTTTATCATAAGGCCAAATAAATAGTGACAGTATCTACGAAGTATTTATTGCCATTCCCGACTGCATCGACACTATACGTGATTAGTTTAATACAATTATAAAAATAACACAAAACTCACGATGATTCCAGAAAAGAAAACATATGTCTTAAAAAATAAAAGAAATATACTTATAAAGGTTTTCACGAGAACAAGATCACGGGCACCACTGCTAGTTTGTCATAAGCATTAATATGAGCGACATCATGGACGGACACTAACATAGTCGATACTATCTATATAAAATATACATAATCAGTAATGAATATCACTGAAAACTTGTAAATCACTGAAAATGTAAAAATTTTATTGACCCAATATTCTATTTTATTTTGCTAAATTTTACCTGTAAATGTAACCCACATAACCTCTTTGCTTGCTGATGCCCAGTTTCTGAGGTATTTTATGTTGTTCAATAGCGTTATCGGTTCGATAACTTGTAAAATTGCGTTTCTGAACACACAATCATGTCACACGAATGTCAGTAAAATTCAACGGACCAATAGACAGTTTATCTTATGGATAACTTTGTTGAGTCAATAACTATTGGTAGTTTAACCGAGTATCTCAAAAACCGAGCATTAAAGAATTAAAAATATATCAAGTTATTATAAAAGTTATACTATATATACGTTGCGAAGAAATATAATACCTACTTATTTTCAACTTATGTTATGTGACAACTGTTACTAATGAGTGGTGATGTTTTCTAATAAAAAAAATAATTATAAATGCAAATGTAAGTTTGTTTGTTTGTTACGCTTTCACGCTTCTTATCAACCGATCAGCATGAAATTTATTATACATATTGTTAAGGGTACAGACAAGGGCATAGGGTACCTCTCATTTAGACAAAACAGACTATTACTTACGAAGAAAAAAGAAAAGAAATATATAAAGGTTTTCACGAGAACAAGATCACGGGCACCACTGCTAGTTTATCATAAGCATTAATATGAGCGACATCATGGACGGACACTAACATAGTCGATACTATCTATATAAATACATATAATCAGTAATGAATATCTCTGAAAACTGTTTGTAATGTAAAAGTTTAATGACCCAATATTCTATTTTACTTTGCTAAATTTTACCTGCAATATGTAACCCACATAATCATAAGCTCTTTGCTTACGATTCCCAGTTGTGAGGTACTTTTGTAGTTTATCTATTCAATAGCCTTATCGGTTCGATAACTTGTCAAATTGCGTTTCTGAACACACAATCATATCATAGAAATGTCAATAAAGTTCAACGGGCGAATAGAAAGTTTACCTTAGGCATTTGTTGAGTCAATAACTATTGGTAGTTTAACCGAGTATCTCAGAAACCGAGCATTAAAGAATTAAAAATATATCAAGTTATTATAAAAGTTATACTATATATACGTAGCGAAGAAATATAATACCTACTTATTTTCAACTTATGTTATGTGACAACTGTTACTAATGAGTGGTGATGTTTTCTAATAAAAAAAATAATTATAAATGCAAATGTAAGTTTGTTTGTTTGTTACGCTTTCACGCTTCTTATCAACCGATCAGCATGAAATTTATTATACATATTGTTAAGGGTACAGACAAGGGCATAGGGTACCTCTCATTTAGACAAAACAGACTATTACTTACGAAGGAAGCCGCAAGCAAAAGCTTGTACTTAATAAAACAAAACTGTCAAGCTATTTTGTTATATAGTAAAATGTAAAAAAATAATCAAAATAATTAATATATAAAATTAAACTACAATTGAATTAATATAGAGTTATACATATTAAAATAAACTGAATTAAATTAATTGCTAAAATAAGATCTATAATGATACGAAGTAATTCATAAATTTATTTTTATATGATGAAAGGAATTTTAAAAAAGGGTGCACGCCACATGCTTCCTTTCTAACCTCATGTTATAATCCCTTATTTTTTTACGTAGGTTGTGGCTTTATATACACCCTACCGAGAAGTATTTATACGTTGCATTGGCAATAATTATTTTAAACTGTCAATGATTTTAATTGACAATTGATAATGACTGACCATCGACGTTGTGAGGTTAGAAATTTACTTAGTAAAGTTGATATATTCGTAGCGCTGTACAAACAATATTGTAAGTGTTTAAATCGGCTGAGTGCCTTAAGCGCTCGCCTTAGTAGTCCGGTGAAGCTGTTAAGACCTTGCTTGGTCAATAGCGTAGTCTTTCGAAAAAATAAATAAATATTGTTAGTGTTGTCACGGACTTGAGGATCGGAGTTAACACGTTAATGCTGTAATGGAGGCAGAGGCAAATGCTGTTAAAACTTGGGTGAGGCGTTTGAAAATATACTGAATATTAGTTTCTTGTAAATTTAAACTGAGTTTTACGTCTTAAAGAATCTTTTAAAGAAGTGGACGCGTCTTTTTTATGACGATCATATTTTTGAAGTGAAACTTGTTTAGGCGCATGAGGGTAAATTTTTTACAGATGTAACGTCACGCAGGTATGCAACGGAAGTGACGTCATTTGCAGTAAACACAGATTTTTCAAGTCTCGGAAATCTAAAGTTTTAGATTTGTATAAATATAAACAAGACTTATAAATTAGTTCGCCAAAGAAGTTTCACTTCTGACATGTGTACTTTGTACGCACGCACGTCTTTTTTATGACGCCCATATTTTTTTTTTGTAAATAAGTGCATAGTAGTAAACATAATTTTATTTAACAGAAAATCTCCCAATTTTTTATTACTATTTTCTCCAAAATTTGTTCTTTACTACCTCAACTGTTTATCTATATATATACATATGAGATCAGTCATCAGTCTTGTACGGTCATCGAAATAGCGACCTCTCAGAGTTCTTCAATATAATGTTAGTAGCAATGAAATCTGTTCACGAGAAAATAGAAATATAAGACAGCTTAGTTCTTCCTATATCTTTACATATCTATCATAATATAAGATTCCTAAATGGCTTGATCGACTTTAATGAATTTTTGTACCTATGCATCTAGATAGAGTGTAGCTATAGTTGGAAGCAGCAAATGGTGCTTTTGTTGCGATTTAACAATATTGTTTAGTTTTCCGTTATCATACATTTTTTATGTAAAAAAGAAACAGATATCAAATTTAATTTAAATAAATAAAGCCTCCCAACACGAACACAATTTTTAATCATTCTTTTTTTTATAAAACAGATAGGTGATCTGAGGAAGACCTACTTCCCTTTACCGGGATCTCTAATAAGAAAAGAAAAAGTAGTAGAGATTTATCATTTAATATCCTATAATATAAAAACTGGAACGGAATCAATATTCAATACTTCTTCCGTCAAACAAAACGGCACGTGTCACAGTTATAGAATCAACTGTTATGTTTAACACATCAGGTTCCCACTTCGCACATTTCGATTTCCGTTTTCCTTCTTAGCTCCGTCCATAAACCGCTTATGATAAGTTAATAATAGTAGTACAGTGGAAATAAAACCGTTACACTATTTCAGAAAAAAAAGGGGGTTTATAAATAAATAAACAATAAATTCCAAAATATTCTAAATTAACGTGCGATTGATAGTAAAAAGTCATAGCAGCTTGGTTACGTTTGCAACATCAAAAAGCTGTTCATTTCCAGCTTAAAACGCCCCATGCTCTAGTCGTGTCTTATTATAAATTCCACAATATTTTTATTGGCAAGTGTAATCATATTATAGACTTCAAAAATGAATACTTATACAACAAAATTAATATAGGTCCCATATAGCTAACGAGTGACAAATTTAATTTGTAAAGTAAATTTTATCTCTACACATTGACGAAAAATCATACATTCAACAATTAGAAGAAGATATAGAAAAACTTCATATATCTATTTTCAAATTTTGAAATGTTGATAAACTAAAATTAAAAATTTAAATCTGAACAATAGTTTAAGTTTTCCCGAGACGGGCGCGCGGCGCAACCGAGGGCCAATGCGCCCGCGCGCGCTTCTAATGACAGAGGGACGAGGTACGCGGAGAGGGATCGACCGGTCGCGACGTGTTGCTTTGTTGTAAGTAGCTATCCCGAGTGTTCTCAGCTGTTTTAGATTATCAAAAAAATTAAATTAATCTGAACTTTTATCATTATATCTGCCTCAGATTGAACGTGGTGGGTGGTATGACAAGGGAACTGTGTTCAACTGAATTGCGACCATGAGACACGTGACGATAAACTCGTCAGTGACTCTCTTTTTATTTGTCAGTGTATATCCAGTAGTCGAGGGATTTGCAAACCAGCATGAACCAAGCTATGACTCTGATGAGATATGTATTGCCAATATCTCAATGGGAGCTCTTGATTCTTGTATCGTACTTATCAATAATAGGTGCTGTCATTTTGCCGTGCTATGAAAAATAAGACTAGCAAAAAATTAAAGCTAGGAAAAAAAAGAAACATTTAACAAAATAAACATAAGTACAGTAGACTTAATTGAATTGAATTAAAAATTGTATTTACATCATCGTCAGATATAATATTCCCTTATTAAATTAATTGATGACTAAATATTTGTTACTAATTTTTGTCCGCCACTTCGCTCGCGTAAATGTAGACTTAACCTATCCCTCCAGTACTCTTTATTTGCATGAAAGGTACCCTATGCTCTTTCTGTATCCTTGACAATGTTATTGCATTTGGATGAACGGTATGACAACGCATAGAAAACTAACGCGCGAAAGAACTAAACACCGATTTTTATATATTAGGAAATATATAAACAAACGATTAAAAAACTAAAAATACGGCTATGCTGATAATATTAACAAATCGCTCATAAATCAAACTTCTAATTATCTTAAACAGTTATTATCAGAAAATAACAATCTCAATGTTATAACGTTTGCATTCGTTACATATGAGATATTAACAAGATATTCTGCCATAATTAACTTAACTCTTCATATATTTTTGTAAGATTCAAGTGTTAAATTCCTGAGAAAACCAATTATATTAAAATATATTAAGTAATTACGATAATTAGACACACTCGAATCAAAATATATACTTAATTTAAACCAGAAAGTATGTTTGAAAAAGCGAAATTACTCCTAATTATTTAACAAAGGAACTAATAAAAATTAATTAATTAGTGAGCATAGTTTAAGAGATAAAAATTAATTTCCGAGAGAGTAGCTTACCTCACGACGTTGAGGAGGGAAACCCGTTTGGCGTCCCCCGGCGCGCCCGGTTAGAACTCCTAACTTTTTATTTTACTGCTCACCCTTTGTGGCTTAGGCTAGCGTGAACGCCCTACTACCTACCGACAGGCCAACTAACATGTTTTCGTTTTGTTCAGCGACTCTACCGTCACTTGTTAAAACTACGGCATGAACTTCGGTACGGGCACTACTAAATAAATGTAAACTTTTCCATTTATTACTTTGCGCTCATGAGTTACAACCGCCATGGTGATAATACACCGATTACACGCTTCGAAGTCTGACCAAGAAAGACTATCTATATATACTATATATAAACTAACTGCTACTCAAAATTACGCATTAGCCTACTCTAAACCACAAAACCCATTGGCATGAACGTCGGTACGGGCACCACTAAATAAACGTAAACTTTTCCTTTTATTACTTTGCGCTCATGCGTTACAACCGACATGGTGCTAATACACCGTTTGGTCACTTGATTACACGCTTCGAAGTCTAACCAAAAAGACTATCTATATATACTATATATAAACTAACAGCTACTCAAAATTACGCAATATTAGCCTACTCTAAACCACAAAACCCATGTTATGACACAATTATTACCTATACAAACTATTTCACACCTAGATCATGAACAGTTTACCCATAGATAATAATATCCCAGCAAATATAAATACTTAGACACTTCGCCATTACCGATTTTCACAAACGCAAATCATTGGAAAAATTAGTAAGTTTTTCGACCTTGAAACTCGAATCGATATATAGGGCCATATTCCAATAACCTAATCCTACTTTTGAACACGGCCCTACGTGTAATGCATGATAAAACAAAAAAAAAATCGCAACGAGCGATAAGATAAAAAATACGCAAATACACATCAAGTCATCAAAAGTCCCGTAAAGTGGAAATAATAAAAAGGCGCCGATAACAACGTTGTTGTACTAGTACCACTGATTACTGTCGCCATGCAGAATTAGGCAATATGTTATGTATTCGTGTAGCCTGCACGCACATAGTATATGTATACACAGCGATACAACTATGTGTATGAACGTAGAGATAGCGATAATATCGGCGGTTCAAGTGGTTTATCGATTTCACTGAACCCTAGATACGTCGAAACGATAGTTATTCGCGGATAACAGTATGCCATTAAATTAAAAATAACTAGCAGAAATAAAAAGTTTCTATTTATATTGCTTTTTATTTTAATAACATTGTATTGACTTCCATGACGTACAATTACATACGATTCAAAATATGCATTGACAAGAGATTCCAGAACAATAATCCTTGTGTATTTGTATCGTATGCTCTATGGATCGGGGCTTAACTGGTTTGTCATGATATAAAAATATTATTCTCCAATATGATTTTTTTAATCTACATTAAAAAGGAAATCATAGTATTTGACGTAATTAGCAAATTATAATCAACTAAAGAAACAATTTGAGGTTTCTATTTATATTGTTTTTTATTTAATAACATTGTATTGACTTCCATGACGTACAATTACATACGATTAATAATATGCATTGACAAGGGATTCCAGAACAATATGTACCGTATGCTCTATGGATCGGGGCTTAACTGGTTTCTCATGATATATAAAGTAAATATTATTCTCCAATATGATATTTTTAATCTACATTAAAAAGAAAATCATAGTATTTGACGTAATTAGCAAATTATATTTAACTAAACAAACAATTTCAGAGATAAATTTCAATTTTAGAAAAGACAAAATAAAATTGGTATAAAATTGGTATCAAAACCAAACGATTTCTACTTACTTATATTTTTACATGCAATTAACTTTATGAAATCAGTCTTCGTTAGCAGACTCTTAATAGAATATTTCCCTTGTATTAAAGATAAAACAATAACAGTTTAGTTAGAATTAATAGAACGTCTTCACCAATACCCGAATAATAATAAGTCATACGACTTTCTGTAATATTCTGGATAGTTTCACGCGCAAGTTAAAAATTTGCCCTATATTTACCATTAAAAGTACATTAGAACCCTTTTTATAAGAAAGATTATTTATGTGGCTCAATTGCGAAATGGTTAACAAAATAAAGATGACTAAGAACATTCAAGAATAATTTTCGCAATATGTTTAGTTGTATGTACATTGTTTATACTTTATATATAAAATAAAGAAAAGTGTATACAAAATGATAATAATCTAAGTTTATTTCACGCTAACACCCCTAATCACAACTTATTTTGTTAGTACCCGAAAATCCGGTAAGATTCCCTTTAATGACTTTTCAAATAAAACTGCACATATACGTATACTCCTCTACGGACTTGGTACTCCGAGCCCGCGCCCATTGCCACACCCAAACCAAACAGCGAGCGTAGATATCATGGGCGACATGCGTCCCACATTCGGCACTTAACAATCATTATCTGAACACTATCGTACCGCTGCGACTACGGGACATGGTCCAAATTAGCTCTGAATGTCCGCACACAAGTTATAACAATAACCGGTATCTAATATATTTCATCATTCCCACTGCTTTAAATGAATAAATTAATTTTAATGAAAATTAATTGAAGTATTCGACCATGCCGACTTTGTTTTTACAATTTATATTTCAAGAATGACAAACAATATTTTAACTATAGCAACGAACTGAAACATCTTGACAGTGGAAAATCTTTTAGGGACGCATTCAGTGTAGTGTTTGAACATAAATCGATTGAACAAAAAACCAAAAATGCGGCAAATAGAATATGAAACGGAATGGCATTGAAAATGTCGTTTATAAATCTAGGTATCAATTAATGTCGCCGTCATCGGAGTGTACGCCTTACATATTTTTACATAATAATTTTTATATACATACGACTATGTCGCTGTGAATACTATGAAATTATGCCCAACATTTATTTTTACACTACATTACGAATGAGATAAAATTAAACAAACTGTTAACTAAATACCTAAAATCATAAAACACATTAAATTCCAACACTCATATTTGAATTTGGTTACATTTTTTAAATTCCATATAATGTGTGACCTTAAGTAATTAGAAAGATAGAAGCCTCCAAATGAATAAAATGATAATTTTCTACTTGTTGAATAAACACAATAACATTTTGGGGTGTAAGGGGTGTCGAATAACATCATAAGACTTGAGACACCCAAGCCAACCTCACCTGCAAGTGGTGCACCCTGCTGAATAACGAACGAGGCAATAGCGAAAGCGGGGTGGTAGGGTTCTACAGCCTGACTGGGTCGCAACCACCATGTATATGGCGAAAAAGCCTGTCATAGTGATTCGCTTCCGCGGATCGCGTTTCGGGATCAGCCTGTGCATATCCAGCTTCTCGCAGGTCGGCATGACAGCGGCGACCGGCGATGGATAGTGTCACTCGGTGGTCGCCATTGGTTTTGGATTGTACTGTGCTTACTATCAGGCATAGTGCAGTCATTTTGCCGTGCTACAATTTAAAAAAAAATTTTATACAAAGGGCAATAAAAGCACAAACAGAAGTAAAAGTGCAACCATGTTTTTGTAAAAACAAATAATTCCTAGGCATCACATAGTTAAAATATAACAAATAACACAAGTGACAGTGCATTCAATAATAATATCCAGAATAAAAATGTTTCACCAGTCTGTTATAAAATAATTTTGATAAGTAATTTAAGAAATAAAACGCTCACCAAATTAAAACACTCAATGCAGGAAAAGTTAAATATATCTAGAGTCAGAATAGCTACATGAAGCTATTCATTAATGTAAAAAAGAAAACAAAATGTAGATAAAGAATATAGTGCTACATTTGTGTAATTGTCACACTTGACCTTGGCGAAATTGGCTACATAGGCAGAGGCCATACTGAAAACAAAAATAGTGCTCCATCCTCACTTTTATAAATATATGTCATAGTAATTATAAGTATAGTAATCCATGCCAGACGACTTTGTTTCATACTATGTAATGATGTCATAGTAATTATAAGTATAGTAATCCATAAGATTAAAAATGTAACACCTAATGATTGAAAACTGATATAAAAACATTCAATGATCATTAATGGGTTACTAATATATTCACAGAAAAATGTAAAATAGATTTACAATTGTTATAAAAATAAAGGATTTATATTTTACAAGCATATATTAATATATATATATATTGTACATGGATATACATATACATGAACAATAATACATTCAAGTTTTAATTAACAGTCAACATAAAAATCTACATTTTTCCAAGTTAATTAATTCTAATACATAAAGTCATGAGTGAAATATATAGGAGTTAAGATTACTAGAAATGACACAGTATCTTTGTTATTTTCAATATGCTTTATGGTCGATGTACTGCATCAAACAGAGGAAAATTAATATTACACTTATAATAAGTTGAGCCAATTACCTATTTACATAAAGGAGAAGTTTATATAGAGTAATATTATTCTTACATCTCTACAGCCGTGGGGCCCACAACTTAAGTTTCAGTATATACTTTAATAAAATCAATGAAATAGTGTTGATTGAACTGCTGACTTTAAAACATATGGTATATATTTAAAAAGGAATAGAATTTACTGCTGGAAATACTCCTGTAATCATGTAGCGAACATTATTTAGTGAATAATAACCGAATAGTAAAAAAATGTTTATAATTGATTATTTCATGATTAACATCTGAGATATAAGAGTAGTTTAAAATTTTTAAGTAGAATAAATATCTTATGCTATCTCGTTTATGGTACTTACAGATCTATTTATTTTTATTATTAATTTAAAATTGATTTTTAATATGCTCCTTTATATTTCCTTACATTTAAATTGGTATTGATATATCTACAAATATAATGAAAAATGTAAGAAAAAGCAAAAAATATTATTCACCTATCTACGTACATTACTTATTATAAATGAATATGAGACATATATACATCGATGCAATAACAACTAACAAACTTGTGACCAGTTATCTATATATTGCACATCCCTAAATAAGACCTGTTATTTAATATATTTATCAATATCTGTTAAATTACTAGTTAACTTTGAACTACGCTTCATGTGCCCTATTCATAATTTTAACAATAAACCCCATACACTCTTGTGCCAAGCCTAACCTATGTAACATATGAAATGTTCTCTGTTGCCGCTTGCATAGCACCTGTATTGCTATAAAACTTTTTGATGAATTCTTGATTAAAACAAGAGTAAGCTCATAAGAATAACTTGAATATAATCTACAGGTGAGTAGATACACAATTCTGATATCATCTGAACTTGTGGATATACAAGATTAAATTTTATCATATCTTGTTATATATTTTTTGCGTCATTCTGTGATAATGACCAACATTTACTTTGATATTAAAATGAAGTCAAGTTCAATATAATACCTCACATATTGCCTACAATTAAATAAAAGCTAGATAAGATTATAAGAATACCTTTTGCTTATATCTTAAAAATGCCTAGGCGAAATGGCAAAAGTGCTATCAAAACCTACTTTCAATAGTTATTACAGTTAACAGAAAATTATATGTGTCATTTTATACACATTATATAATTTTTCTTTTATTATTGTAGTAAAGATTTAAAAGTACACAAATCTGTTTTTACATATTTTTAAATATAATGTAGTGTAGTGAGTAGTATTTTAAAAGTAGTATTCTAATCTATTTTGCCAATATAAAAAGAACTAACTCACCGCAAGTAATCTTATTCATTTATGTATTTATTAACTCTACAAATTCAGATTTATTGTAAGGATTTCAATTCCAGATGTACATATATTAAAAATGTATATTATTTTAAAAACCAGCAATACAGACGAAATAGTCTATATTGATTGATAC
Source organism: Antheraea pernyi (assembly GCA_015888305.1). Classification (NCBI taxonomy): domain Eukaryota; kingdom Metazoa; phylum Arthropoda; class Insecta; order Lepidoptera; family Saturniidae; genus Antheraea; species Antheraea pernyi. The sequence continues at coordinate 138,535 of MU159732.1, forward strand.
AGTAAAGGATTATTTACAAATCCTTATCAGGTTTTTGATCCAATGTTATTTTAAAGTCTGATATGAGATCTGTGATGAAAGTTTATCAAAACTAATTAAATAGTATGGTGGTTTTCTCTCTAATGTGTATCTTTAACTAAATTAAAGAGATCTATTGCAGAAATCATACTCAGTACTAAAAGTATAACTTATACAAAACTCAAATATTCATAACTACCTACTTCCGAAAATGAATAATGTCCATGTGTTTTTTACATTCACTGATTAATTGGTTATATTGTGTGGCGTATTGTAACAATTTCTACTAGCTAGTTACCTCAATATTCATGAACTTGTTTACGCTAAGTAACATTAAATAAAGTAGATAAATAAGAAGAAAAATTCAAGTGTACAGAGCCATGTTTATTATTAGAATTAACTGCTAGCTAGACGCTAATTAAAAGCCAAGGTTACATTTTTAGCGGCCATTTAGCAGTTACGACAAACAAGTTACGCTTCGTCCGAATATGAATAAGGAATTCATCTGCAAAAGATGTTATCGCCAACCTGTCTCACGCTATCGAATTATCGTTCGAGTCGCTATAGTAACAAAGTCGTAACGTAACTATATTACAAGATTACTAGTTAAATGTTTCGTGTCGCAAATTCTCAGACGTACTATTGTGAGGGCATTCAACCGTACCAATGCGGCTTGGCAACACCAAAGTTTTTCACGATGGCCATGACATCGAAATCAAACAGCCTCCGGTCACTGGAGCATTGACTCTTACAACATCGCGCCTCATAACAAACAAATGCGTCCTCGCGTTTTTATAACATAAAGTTACGAGCGCTCACCTGTCAGAAGATTCGGAGCTGTCGTATCTGTCGATGCATCTTTTCTTTCTGTCTTCACTGGTGACGTTCACATCGGACGAATTTCGGAAATCAGCTACGGCCACAGTCGCGCTTTCGTCGGCCACGCCGCGCGTATCACTTTTCTCACACGATTCACTCGCTATCTGTTCCTTGTAGAATGATAACTTCACACTATCACCGTCAGACGTTCCACCACTGCACTTTTTTGTGTCACCAAGTCCTTGATCGGTTGCGAAAAAAGTTAAATCTTTTAATTGTTTCGGACCGCCGCGATTCTCTGGCGACCCATCCGCCATCTTTGAGCGCGCGAGTGTTTTGTCGCAAGTTTCAGTGCGACGCCGCAGGTGATCCGGGCGCTGTAGTCTCGCGTTAGCAGCGCGGGGTGAGGAACGCGAGCGGGCCGCGTGACGTCACGGCGGCTGCGCGACCGCGGGGGCAGACCGCGGTGACGTAACGACTCCGCCCCGTGCATGTGCAGGGACGCTGTCATTGGCCGCGCGTTACGCAACGCGGGCCTATTCAAATACGCGCGCAGAAGGGAGCGTTGGACTACAGCAGTAGGGACGGGCCCATCCCAGCCCTAACGAAACAAATAATGCAGCGTAATGACCGCGGCGCGGTGTTGCGCACACACGCACAGCACTAGCACCACACTCACATCAGGAACAATAACAAGTGCATCGAAATTAATGACACGTTACACCCTTCAAATATTTTCGTTACAAGTAACACATAACCAATCAGAAAATTATCTGTATATAAACTGTTATTAAAATTAAAAATAAGGAAACGGCGATAATTTAAAAATATCGGTTTTAGGTTAAAATATTTGTAATATGTATGTTTACAGATATTTCTGCGTTATTATTACCAATGAATTCTCTGTAGTACGTCGTTAGTGTTACAAGCTTCTTTTAATTATAATTGCTACCTTTGTAGGTATTATAACTGCAAACGTTGCGTTATTTACGGTTTGGTGATATTTGTAGATTAATACAATAAGAATACTTATTGATCATTTTACAATTCGTAATAACAGCTAAGTAATAAATATTATACGTAGAAATCTTTATTATCACTATGGGTGATATAATGTGAATGTTATTTTCGAGAATTCACTTTCATGTAAATAATAATTTCAACATAGTTGCGTACATTTAATTCTTTAATTTATAATATGTTATAAAATAAAAACTTATAACGACAAATATATTTTTATTAGCATACGGTCTATTTTACCTTAGAACATATTGTACCTAAAATTATGAGAAAGATGGCTATTGTAGTTATGTTGTGTTATACTGTGAACATCTCCAAATTTTCGACAAAACCACCCCAATATAGTTGTCTCTTTCTAACACTACGCCCGTTTATGCCTACGTGACGGCTCAAATCATTGGTCCAAATGTGGATGAGGAAATCACAAAGTAAAAAAAAATTTGGACATAGCAGAGTCGTTAGTAGAATGAATAAAATGATATCTAACTTTACGCTTACATTTCCTTTTTAATTGTTAGTATATCTCGACTATTTTAGATAAGATTTGCGGGACAACGATATCATTTTCTCTTTTACATACTTCTATTATGCTCTTTATAATAACAAAATAACGCGGTATTTTTATTTATAACACATTTCTAGGTCAGCGAAGGTCGTCCAGTTCAACATACCTTTTGTTAGTGTTCACAGTGTTGTAATTTATTTATTAACATTTTATTTAATTTCTCTATGAAGTACGTAGACGTACGTGTACGGTAATAAGTGTAAAATTATATATTATTTTATTAATGAATATCATATAGTAATACACATATATTATAAATTATTATTTATTATGCAAAGGGGTTTTGAAAAGTAATGAAATAACTAATATGCTGTAAGTACTGTTTACAGGTGTGCTCTCATACTTGCGTGTATCGCTTCGAAGTTTTTTCTATGGTTGTAATAAAAGGAGCTGTGGGAACACATTATCGTCATGCGTTACAACTACCAGGTTGCATGGTGAAGCCGTTAATACCTTGCTAGGTCAATAGCGTAGCCAGTTCGAAAAAAAATAACGATAACTGGCTCAGCAGGTTTTACATAAAAGGAACTTTTTGGTTTTATTTTTGTTTTCTCGGACTGATTACGCTATTGACCTAGCAAGGTCTTAACAGCTTCACCGGACTACCAAGGCGAGCGCTTAAAGCACTCAGCCGATTTTATTTGGACAACTAGCTCAAGGATGCACGGCACACCTCGGCTTGGGCTAAGCTACATATTCATACGTATATGAGTTATTGAATCATATATGTGTACCAAGCATACATACGTCAACAACTCTTACCTATATGTATTTGTGTCAGATAATTTTTTCTAAACTATTTCAGTTTGATAAGGGTAAATAATAAAACCCTTCCCTTCCACTTTGTATGACAAACGTGTGAGAACGTTTTTTGCGCCTTTTTCGGAATTATTTTGAGGCAAGTTTTTGACATCACAATGCCCTACCTTGAAATCACAATGTCCAACCTTAAATATACCGAAAATTAATATTAATTACTGTAATTAAATTGTTTGTTCATAGTTTTAAATTTAAAAAATTGTAGCGATAGATATATAAACTTTTCCGAACATACCACAATTTGTGACTTTCGAGGGCAGATCAATTATGATAATTTTTTTACTCCCGTCCTATCTGTAACCAATGATGCTCTACCTCAAATTCGACTCTAGCTACAGCCCTGTTTTGAGGTTAGTTTTTAGCGTGAAGAGTAGCCGCAGCTTTGTCGCGCAGGACGTAAATACTGAACTACTTCGGCAATCGTGGGATTTTCAAACCGTTAAAAGATTTTTTCCCTCGAACTGACTACGCTATTGGCCTAGCAAGGCCTTAACAGCTTCACCAGACTACGACTAAACTTTAAACTAAACTACTACCGTTAAAAGATATATGAAGATCCAAGGCTTCATACATTTACAAAAAAACAAAAATCTTCCTCACAAAAGATGGCGACGCAACTACAATGGTATTGGCAATACACAATATTATGTATTGCGAATAAAAATATTATTTTATATTTCGAATAATAATAAGACGCCGCGAACGTAATTGTCTCTTTTAATGTTAAACAATATTAGAAGAGTATTTTATATAGTTTGAATAACTGATATCAACAAAAATCTTCCTCACAAAAGATGGCGACGCAACTACAATGGTATTGGCAATACACAATATTATGTATTGGGAATAAAAATATTATTTTATATTTCGAATAATAATAAGACGTCCCCAATGTAAATGTCTCTTAATGTTAAACAATATTAGAAGAGTATTTTACATAGTTTGACTAACTGATATCTGTTTTGTGCTGCCATCTATATACAAAGTTAGTAAAAACAATTTATTTCATTTCATATAAAGCACCATCTAAAAGCCATTCTGAATTAGTTCTTTATTACAGACACCTATTACTGCCTTAATAGTTGTATTATTGCTTGTAGATGGCGCTATTTATAATTTTGAGACCAGACCATATATTATGATCAACAATTTATAAGTCAAATTAGAGGCGGCCTTAGCAAGGTTTTTAGATAAATATTGTGACGCGATTTTGAAAATGTTTTTTTTTTTAATTGTAACACGACAAAGTGACTGCACTATGCCTGATGGTAGGCACAGTACAATCCAACAACAATGGTGACCATCGAGTGACACAGTGTCCATTGTCGATCACCGCCGTCATGCTGGTCTGCGAAAAGCTGGATATGCACAGGGTGATCCCGAAACGCGACCCGCAGAAGAGAATCTCTATGACGGGCTTTTTTGCCATACACTTGGTGGTTGCGACCCAGTCAGGCTGTAAAACCCTACCACCCCGCTTTCGCCATTGCCTCGTTCGTTATTCATCAGGGTGCACCACGTGCAGGTGAGGTTGGCTTGGGTGTCTCAAGTCTAATGATGTTTGTTATTCGGCACCCCTTACACCCCATATGTGCAATCGTTTATTCTTCTCCATATTAGTTTTTACTGCGACGGAAAGATAAACTTTGTAGGATTGAGGTGATTCTAGAATAATGTAGAATTAAGTGTTCCGATTCTGAAAATCCAATAACAGAAAGGTACAGCCCGTGACAAACTTTTTGACCGCTCTGAAGTAGTCGCGCAGAACACAAGTTTAGACCGTATCAAGTATCATAGGGACGCGGAAGAGGTGAAGGGGGAACAGTGCTCCTACCGCGTCCTTATTGCACCTACGTTGCAGTATAGTCGCATTGAGACTATATAACTTGTTGTCAATTGCATGTTATTGCTATTTTGGTTATTTTGTTTTTGTTGTTGATAATTGTTATTTTTTCTCTTTATTGTTACTATTAGAAGGCCCACGTACTTCCAATATAATGTTGTGTCGATGAAAAGCGTTGCCCCACTATAAATAAATGTTTATTTACAATAATACTATTGTAGCGAGAAACAATACCTGCACAGTATATGCTACAATAGTATACCCTACCAAATAGAAACCGTGTAAAACGGATCATTCCATTAAAGTACGCAATCACTCAAAACTTACCGATGCGACCAGGTGGTGATCAAATGTTATCCGGAGCTAATTCTAATTGACAAATACATAACGTGGCGAATTATTATTCTAGTTTTGTCTATATTACCTTATTGTTTAGTTACTAATGTTAATTTCCAGATTTTATTTCATTACTCCAGTAATAAGCTAATTTTTATCCTAATCCTTTATAATTATTCTCTATCTATGTATATATTTAGTTCTTTGGCAAAGATGCATTGATTGCATGGGTGATTACTTAGATTAATACAAATAAAAAATACATGAAAAAAAATAGTTTAAATTTTTTATACAAAACGGCAATTTCATAGGTAAAGACCTAGGTAATATTATGATCAACAATGGTGTTTATAAGGCGAGTCAAATTAGAGGCGGCCCTAGCAAGATTTTTAGATAGATATTGTGAGAATATATGCGTTTTAGAAAATGTTTTTTTTATTGTAGCACGGCAAAGTGACTGCACTATGCCTGATGGTAGGCACAGTAAAATCCAAAAAACAATGGTGACCATCGAGTGACTCACTATCCATTGCCGGTCGTCGCTGTCATGCCAGCCAGCGAAAAGCTGGATATGCACAGGCTAATCCCGGAACGCAACCCGCAGAAGCGAATCTCTATGACGGGCTTTTTCGCCATATACTTGGTGGTTGCGACCCAGTCAGGCTGTAAAACCCTACCACCCCGCTTTCGCCATTGCCTCGTTCGTTATTCATCAGGGTGCACCACGTGCAGGTGAGGTTGGCTTGGGTGTCTCAAGTCTAATGATGTTTGTTATTCGACAACCCTTATGTGCAATCGTTTATTCTTCTCCATATTCGTTTTTACTGCTACGGAAAGATAAACTTTGTTTGAGGTGTTTCTAGAATAATGTAGAATTAGTGATCCGATTCTGAAAATCCAATAACAGAAAGGTAGTCCGTGACAAACTTTTTGACCGCTCTGAAGTAGTCGCGCAGAACACAAATTAAGGTATCATAGGGACGCGGAAGAGGTGAAGGGGGAACAGCGCTCGTACCTCGTCCATATTGCACCTACGTTGACACGTGTGTTAATGTCAGTGCTAGTTGCAGTACAGTCGCATTGAGACTATATAGCTTCGTTGTTGTCAATTACATGTTATTGCTATTTTGGTTCTTTTGTTTTTGTTGTTGATAATTGTTATTTCTTCTCTTTATTGTTACTTGTTAGGTATTATTAGAAGGCCCACGTACTTCCAATATAATGTTGTGTCGATGAAAAGCGTTGCCCCACTATAAATAAAAGTTTATTTACAACAATACTATTGTAGCGAGAAACAATACCTGCATAGTATATGCTACAATAGTATACCCTACCAAATAGAAACCATATAAAACGGATCATTCCATTAAAGTACGCAATCACTCAAAACTTACCGATGCGACCAGGTGGTGATGAAATGTTATCCGGAGCTAATTCTAATTGACAAATACATAACGTGGCGAATCATTATCATCTAGTTAATTCAAATAAACAAGTATTCGTTAATTAGCTATCAATGCGTTTACAAAACTACCTAACCAGAGTCATATCTTCATTTCACATACAAATACAAACATACAAATAAATCTGAAGGTTGCAACGTGGTATTTATACTGCCACATCCCAATCA